>CM047815.1:53455117-53742559 GCA_026214975.1 Gentiana macrophylla
TCAGTTTGCAAGTCTTGTGGCATCTAAGGTTTCATCAAGAGCGCCACAGGTATGGAATTAGGAGATATGTCATAAATCCAAGCAGAGCAAGTGGGAGAATGTTGTAGATAAAAAAGAATAATGGTGTAGTGCTCACAAAACAATTGTTCATTCACTTACATCTTTCTAGGGCAAGTGGGAGATTATTAGATATAGAAGGTGCCGGAAAGGCAATTCTTTGCTTGTCCTTACGGGCAAGTGGGAGATTGTTGGCGAGAGTGCCCTAAAAGACTAATTTATGTAATTGTTTTAGAATTAATAAATGTGCAGATATATTCTCATCTTTATTATTTGCTTTGTGCTTATATATTATATCACTGAAACCCCTGGTTGTAATTCACATGTAGCCATATAACTTAGTGTAGCATCTGCACGCGAGGATTATGTTTTGGCTGATACACTTGAGCTGTTTAGTCCGTGGTGAACTTAATCAAGTAATGTAGGTCTATTGATTAAACCACCATTAATGCGCCCATACTAACTAACTTTAAGGTGTGGACTGTCTTATCCGGACCATCGACATTTGGTTGTCTGGGAGTAGGGGTATTTATGTAATGACGTAGTCATATAGGGATCGACCGATTTTAATCCGAGTTTCACCATCATAATTCGTGATTGATAAATCTTATTAAATCACAAGATGATCATATATGGATTAACCTTAATCCTGAAGTGATTGCATACTCTACTTGTTTGAATATGCTTTTGATGTATCTGGCAATGATCGCAGGCGCGTCCGAATCACTTTCACGTTGGTACTATTCTCCAGGATGAGTGAGAAGTGTATTGTCTCATGTGATGGAATTCATTCCTTCATGCGGAAGTAAAAGACAATCCCTTTATTTGTTGATCCTGTAAACGATTCGATCCGGGAGTTCGTATGGAGTTATAGAACTAATTGATCACTTAGTAGGTTGATGGTAAATAGGATAAGTTGTAGTGAAGAAGGTTACTTGAAATAATCACCGCCATTACGGATAGTCTATGGAGGGTTAGTTTATATGTAATGATTATATCAATGGACACTTATCGACTCGAGCTCATGCTTTGAGAAAAAGTTATATCTATAATCGAAGTAGAGTTCAGCTTAGGATTTATGGTAATGTAATTCCGAATTAATGAGTTGAGTAGAAATATTCTATTCAGATGAATATTTTATTCAATTTATTGTAGCTCCTCTGGTTATGAGTCCATGGTCCCCGGGTTGATTCCTCTAACACATGAAAGTGTTTTCTCGCTTTACTGGAACTCGAGAATAAATTAAATTAGTTGGTCTATTTAATAATGAATATGCAAATATTATTTATTTGGTAAATAATATGTAATATAGAAAATACATTTTCTAATAAAAATTATGACATATGTGGCGCCTTTTTAGTGATAAATTAGGAAAAGAAATTTTTCTAGATTATATTACATGTAATTAATTAATTATCTATTTGTTGGATAATTAATGAAAAGAGATAAAGATTGAGATTGATTTTTGAGAAATATCTCTTATCTCTTAGCAAATATTTTCCTTATGAATAGGTAATTGTTGTATTAAAATGATAACTTTCTTGACTTAGTTATTTTCCTATATTAATGAGTTTCCTCCGAACACAATTTTCATTCACAACTGAGCGCCACTATTCACTAAAAAGAAGAAAATTAGTTTTCTTGCCTTAGTCATTAAGAGGAGAAAAAGTATATGTCGAGGAGGTCTATTACTAGAATCGATGTCCACCTAATGTCATTTAGCTGAGATATAATCCGGAAGAATTGTGCTTCTTCCTTTGTCGATTTATTTATCGCCTCTCCCGATTTTAGAGTAAATCTACTAACCTTCTTGTAGTTATTAATTATTTTATGCGTAATCGAATCGTAAAATCGCAAGTGCGGTTATTCGTAGCTTCACGGCGGCTAGATCGAAATGTCTCGATCGATTATTGTCGAATCATATCCGACGCGATCCAATTATGGATCGGATCCGGATTCGGTTTCGCGACATCCGTTTGGTGATAGAATCACCGACAAAATCCCGATCCATCACCAAATTGATATCATCACCGTCTCTTTTTTTGGTTTCACATCAATTAAAGTGAATGGTCAGATCGCTTTTCGTAGATTTTTGTGATTTTTCGGGACTATAGCATTTGCGCAATTTGAGCAAACCATACAAAAGAAAGAAACATTACTAATTCATATTATTGGCTAACACTTGTTTAGCACCTACTTACATTACTAATTCACTTCAAAACAAAGCTTCACTTTTATTTGTTTATAATTATAGTTCACTTTTTGTTTTTTTTTTTTTTTTTTTTTTGAGATACTATTTGGTGAGATAAATATAAAACCTTGAAAACTAAGAGTGACTCCTGTCAGTACACCCTATTCCACTCCCAACTTATCTTATTTTTCGTTCAGATTCTACCTTTTAACACCTCTATAAAACAACATATCCAACAAGCACTTCTATATTATTCCCTAAAATTACTTTTTCTCACACTCAACTAATTAATTTATCTTATCAACACATTTTTTATTTTATAGAAATCGGAATGATATATTTTATACCTACGATGTGAGATTTTAATAGTTGACATTCTTGCCAAAAAATATATATATTTATCGTATCCGCCATAAAAATTGCCGTATGTTATTTTCAAAAAAAAAATTGTGTCGTGAGATATCATCTTTTTTTCATCTATGGAAAAATATTATTTGCATGTCTGTAGTATACTTTTATAGGAAATGACATTTGAATACGTGGAAACAAAAAAAAAGATGTCGATCCGTACACAAAAAGAAATTAAAATAAAATAAATATTTGGACAGATTAAATATTGCTGCCAGTGATACTACTACATAATTCAGATTATTACTTCGGATACATAACACATTATTATATAAATGATATTGATGTGTGAAATTAATTTATTGTAAAAAGAGTAGATCAAATTGCCATCATATTCATGTTAATGCGCTTCCTTCATATTTAGAAGTGAGCCTTAGTTTTATTTAGGGATAGAGTGTTGGGTTGGGAGCCACCTGGCTTTAATCAGTGGTTTTATGCTGGTCTGGTGACCACCCACGCCATACTCATCCACCAACGAAATGCCTTATAAGTATGGTAAAACGTCAATACATGGATTTATATTTTACAATGCGCGTGCTCGTTATTTGTCATTTTTCATTTGGCCCCGATCACTAAGCTCATCATTTGGCCTGGTGACCATAATAAAATTTCCCGGCTTAAAGGTGGGTTAGGACTTTATATTAGTTTTGGGAGTTAAAACTCTATTGGGGTCACTCTAAGATAGGAACGTGCGATTCCAAAACAGAAAAAGACAAGCCTACCATTAGATTACCTGAACAAGAAGGTCAAGTTGCATGGATGGCGGTAATGCAACTAAGATAGAAGGACCAACTTTGCATGCATTGCAGGCTGTGCATAGATAGACAGAGCCAAGATTTTATAAAACATCTTCCGTGGTACATCAAATTGATGTTCAAAATAGATTCATGAAAATACATGGCTGAAGCAATAATATAAAAAGAATTCCGTTGACAAATTCCTCATAATTAGAAAACTTTTTAAAATTACAAACATGCTTCACAGTAAGTTCGAAAGTTAACTTGGTTGGATGCAGTATGAGTATATATACAAGTTAAGCATGAACTATCCCACTTAGACAGATACACTCACAAGTATCATCTCTTCATCCTCATCAGCATCCTCGTCCTGATCATGAACATGCGCACCAGAAGATGACTCGCCAGCAACGAAGCCTTCCTCTCTGTTAAAATGGAGCCTCGGAGAAATTTTGCTACTTCCATTCTGGAATATTTCTGCCTCCATCTGATATCACGGAAACATCGTGGGCACCTTGACACTAAAATTTCAAAAAAAAAAAAGAGGATTTTCAATTGCCTATTTTGAACAATGGTTTGTGCTTGAGTCAGACAGATCATAACGAGAAAACAGAAAGTTCGAACTGGAGCGTCACCGGTTCAAAAACAACAGCTAATGCATGACACGTGGAACTAGAAAACGCAGGCAGACGTGCTAAATAATAAAAGCATATGCTCACTAAGATGCAAGCTTGAACTTCAACAGAAAAGTTCCACCATCTAACTCATTGCATTTTTGTGGATGATTATCAAATCATTACGAAGCTAGCTCAAAAGTGTTGGGGCCATCAAACAAGAGTCTATAATGCTCTCCTACCTGTAAGTCTACAAACCTACATGATTCCTTCCCTAACTTCATTACTACAAAGGATTGTGACTGATTCCAAGTGGATTTTTTTGTTGGTGATTTAAGTATAATCACAAGTCGCTGAGGTAATCGGGCTTAGTACAAGGGTGGATATACCCGTAACACTTAATAATAAGTTGGGAGGTGCGGAGTGCACGCTTATATAAGTGTATATGAGTATATGGATGGAAAATAAGCAAGTATAGTTCGAGAAAATCACTTAAAGGACCGGAAAAACCAGTTAAAGGACCAAAATCAGGTTTTGGGAACAGAGTGACAAAGCGCCACTGCGGGGTTTCAAGATGCCTAAATGTTGAACAGAGAGTTTTGCGGTTTTCTGCTGATCATAAGTCGCACACAGCGCCGCTACTGCTGGGTCCGAAATCGAATTTTAGGTACCTCTTGGTCCTTTTAAGTGGTTATAAACAAGTGATACCTTTTCACTTAGGTTGCAACCTTAAATTACTTAACTTGTAACTTATTTTTCTGTAATCCAAGTACCATAAAAGGCTCTTTTGCATTGTTGAACAAATCACAACAATTGTATGCATCCTTGATAAAGTCTCAAACATCTAAACACTTCAAGTAATCTTTGATCTATTTTGTCCTGTACAAAAGGCAAGGCTCTCAATCTGATCTCACTTAAATTATTCGTGATACTCCGGACAAGTTAGTGGGTCGAATAAATTTAAGAAGGACAAATGATATACGCTGGATCATGAGGATCCGTTTCTTCATAAAATTTGCAAGTTTTTTTTTTATAGCATTGGTGATCAATCAAGACCTCAAAACAACAACAATCTTCTTAAATTTATTGTTTTGATCACAATGGTGAATGCAAAGGATTTGATGATGAATTTCGGGAAATTAGACAAGTTTGAAGGAGTTGATTTCGGAGGTGGCAAAGGAAGATGCATTTTCTTCTCACAACATTGAAAGTGGTGTATGTTCTACCACGTAAATACCGTAAGTTGATGATGATGCACCGCTGAGAGAATTCATGGAATATGGAACAAATGGGAAAAATGATGACTACATCCGTCGTGGGTCACATTGTCAATGGTATGTCCGATTCGTTATTTGACATTTATCAAAACTTTGCTTCAAGTAAAAAGAGTTAGCGGGATGCACTAAACTAAGTATTTAAATGAAGATGCATCCGCTAAAAGTTTCTAGTTGGTAATTTTATGAAATACATGATGGTAGATTCACGGTCCAGAATGGAACAATTCAATGAACTACAACGATTTTAGGCCAATTTGCACAACACAAAATGGAAATGGATGAAGCCTTTCTGCTTCTAGTATCATTGACAAACTACCACCATCATGGAAGGATTTTAAGCATATGTTGAAACACAAAAGGAAGAACTCTCCTTGGTTGAACTTAGTACATCTCGCATTGAGGAATCCCTCAAGGCGCAGGAGGGGTTAAAACCAAGGGCAAGGAAATTGATGAATCCACTTCCATTCATGTGATGGAGGTCAGAGAGTTCTAAAACTAACAAAGTGGAAATACCATGGCAAGAAAAAGAAAAAGTCAAATGACAAAGAATCCGGAAAAAGGCCAAAAGGGCTCGTTGGATTTGTGGTAAGACAGACACTACAAGGTCGATTGCCGAAGTTCGAACGAATGGTAAAGGCAAGTGGTCCAGAGCAAGGGTCGAAGACCAAGGACCACCACATCATCAAGGTCGAATGTTAATTATGGTATTAATTGGTTATGAATTATGTGCCATTTATTTCTGAAGCTTTTTATATGCAGGATGATGATGTTACGTGGTGGATCGACTCGGAGCAACAAGACATGTATGCAAAGATCAACGCCGGGTTTGAAGACTTTGAACCGTTGAACGATGGATCTATCTTAAAGACGGGAAACGAGTCAAGGTCAGAATAAGTAAGGTAGAACTATTACTTTAAATTTCGGGTTCTGGAAAATCAGAAACTATTTAATGTTTTATTTGTGCCATGCATTCGGAAAACCTTGTTTCGGTGCTTTGTTGTGTAAATCGGCTACAAACAAGTTTATGAGTCCGATAGGTTTATTTTGTCAAAACATGGTGTATTTGTTGGTTTTGGTTATTTGTGTAATAACATGTTTATGCTTAATGTTGTTAATAATAAAGTTAATCAAGTTATGCATATTTTCGATGTTAATATTTCAAAGTTGTGGCATGCACGATTAGGACACGACATTACAAACGATGCATGTTATGTGTAAGAATGCTATGATTCCCCTTTGATATCAATATGGATAAGTGTACTACTTGTATGCTTACTAAGATTGTAAGACAACCTTTCATGGTGTTGAAAGGTCATCTATAATTTTGGAACTTATCCATAGTGATTTGTGTGATCTTTATGCCACACCTTCTTTGGGAAATAAGAAATATGTTGTTACTTTTATAGATGATCATACTCGCTTTTGTTATGTATATTTACTTAATACAAAAGACGAAGCACTTGATAAGTTTAAAGTTTATAAAAGTGAGTTGAATTGCAATTAAATTCAAGTATCAAACGTTTTGCATCGATAGAGATGGTGAATTCTATGATCCAACCTACTTGGTCGTGTGGTATAATACACGAGGTTATCGCACCATTTACGCCACAACAAAATGGCATTGCAGAGAGGAAAACCGTACTCTAAAAGAGATGGTAAATTCCATGTTATCCTACTCGGATTGAGCAAAGGATTTTGGGGTGAGGCCATGTTAACGGCCTGTTATCTACTAAACAGACTCCTAATAAAAGGAATTCTCATACCCGTATGAACTTTGGTTCAAAAAGAAACCAAACTTGAATTACTTGAAAGTTTGGGGTCTGCAGGCGGTTGTTAGACTTCCCGATCCTAAAATTAAAACTTTAGAGAAAGAGGCATCGATTGCATATTCATTGATATGAAAGTCATTCAAAGGCATATAGGTTTTATGTTTTAGAACCTAGTGATTCCGTGTGGTCGCACATTCGGTTATACAATCAATAGATGCTATCTTTGATGAGAATAGATTTACTTCATTCCTAGACCAAAGGATATTGCTCCTACAATAGTTGGAGGAGAATGTGGAGAATAATGATTCTCAAGTTGAGCCTTCCGAACTTCAAGAGGTAAGAGGGCTAGAATAATAAAACATTTCCACCAGATTTTGTTACTTATTTGGTGGAAGGTTCGAGAAATGAAGTTGGATATCAATACTCATATTGTTACAATATTGAGGATGATCCAAGGACATTTTCTCGAGGCAACGGGATCTCATGATGTATCATTTTGGAAAGAAGCCATCAA
This sequence comes from Gentiana macrophylla, assembly GCA_026214975.1. Classification (NCBI taxonomy): domain Eukaryota; kingdom Viridiplantae; phylum Streptophyta; class Magnoliopsida; order Gentianales; family Gentianaceae; genus Gentiana; species Gentiana macrophylla. The sequence goes on from CM047815.1 coordinate 53,462,685, forward strand.
TGACTTAGATGGATTCCATAAACGGGTAACAATACGCGGATTCTTACGGATTTACTTCACGTGGTTGCAAACCATTAGGTTGCAAATGGATATTCAAAAGGAAAATGAGAGTCGACGGCAATCGTTGATCGATATAAAGCCTGGTTAGTTATACAAGGCTTTAGTAAAAGGAAGGTATCGATTATTTCGATACTTATGCTCCCGCTGTTGTAATCTCTCAATCAAAGTTATTGATTGCCTTAGCCCCAATTCATAACTTGGTGATCCATCAAATGGATGTTAAAACAAAGATTTCTAAATGGAGATTTTGATGAGGAAATATACATGAAGCAACCGGAAGGATTTATTATGCCCGATAACGAGCATAAGGTTTGTAAACATGTTAAATCATTGTATGGACTTAAACAAGCTCCTAAACAATGGCATCAAAAGTTTGATGAGGTTGTCTTGGCTAGTGGGTTTAAACTCAATCAATGACAAGTGTATTTATAGTAGATTTGATGAAACCGTAACGGTGTGATAATCATTCAGATGTCGATGACATGTTGATTTTTGGTACGAACCAAAATCAAAGTTGATAAGTGTAAAGAACTCTTATCTTCTAGATTCTCTATGAAAGACATGGGAGGCAGATGTAATTTTGGTATTAAAATCAAGAGAAATCGTGGAGGATTTTCACTAACACAAACCTCATTATATTGAGAAAGTGTTGAAAAGTTTAATTGTGAAAATTGTACTCCGGCAAATTCTCCCATGGAGCCTCATGAGAAGCTTGGACCTAATAAAGGTGAAACAGTTGAATCAACTTGAATATTCACGAGTCATTGGTTGTTTGATGTATGCAATGACTAGTACACGCATCGATATCGCCTATGCGCTTGGGAAACTAAGTAGATATACTAGTAACCTGTAATCTGGCATTGAGAGCGGTTGTTCGTGGTATTGAGATATCTAAAGTCTACCAAAGATTTTGGTTTGACTTACGCTGCATATATCCTTCGGTGATTGAAGGATATTCGGATGCTAGTTGATATCTAATGTGTAAGATCATTCTTCTACTAGTGGATGGGTGTTTGTTTTGTGGAGGTGCCATTTCTTGGGCTTTTAAGAAACAGATATGTATATCTAGCTCGACTATGGAGTCGGAGTTCATTGCCTTGGCGGCACCTGCAAAGAGGGCGTAATGGCTTAGAATTTGATTCATGAAATTCCTTTATGGCCTAAACCAATATCACCAATATCTATCCATTGTGATAGTTCATCAACACCGCCTAAAGCATATAGTCAAGTGTATAATGGAAAGTCGCGACACTTAGGCGTTAGACATAGCGCAAAGACGCGGAGTTGATCTCTCACGGGTGATATCGGTTGTGTATGTGAGATCTCAAAGAAATTTGGCTGATCATTTGACGAAAGGATTGGCTAAGAACTTGTTACAAAAGTCGGTAGTCGGGACGGGACTACAACCCGTATAAGTTTCGAATACGTGGACGCCTAATTTCCCTTTGGTACAATGCCTTAGGCTAAATTCAATGTGGTAAGCCTGCTTTGGAAACTTAAGCACATGTATTAATCCCGAAGGTATGTGTTGTTTACCCGTGAGATTAGGTTGAAGTATTATCTTCTTAATGAATCTTATAGTTACACGCAGTGCACGGTAAACTAAAGATTCACCTATACGAGTATGAAGCATGGCCGCCTCAAGGAAAGTTGGGTTGGCTTTCTAAATGCTCAAGAATGGATATGGACACAAGGCCGGGTTTTCAAGAAATGGTGCCAAGTATAATACTTTGAAGTAGTTTCAATTCATGTATTATTATGTACATGTATTCAAAATGTGTAAAGGGTTCAATGCTTAGTCACACCCCAATACTCTAATATTTGCGTGTAATAATACTAAATGGAAATTCAATCTTCGTGACATTTTCATTGAATCATGAGTTGGTTTATTTTATGATCTGCTTTGTTTTACTAAACCAAGGATTACACTTTAAACGTGGGGAGGAATGTTGGTGATTTAAGTATAATCACAAGCCATTGAGGTAATCGGGCTTAGTATTAAGGGTGGATATACTCAGAACACTTAATAATATGTTTGGAGGTGCGGAGGCACGCTTATATAAGTGTATATGAGTATACGGATGGAAAATAAGCAAGTATAGTTCGAGAAAATCACTTAAAGGACCGGAAAACCAGCTTAAAGGACCAAAATCAGGTTTTGGGAAAAGAGAGTGATGTGCGCCTCACTGGGGTTTCAAAGATGCCTAAATGTTGAACAGAGAGTTTTGGCGGTTTTCTGCTGATCACAGTCGGCCACAGCGCCTCACTGTGGGCCTCTAAAATCGAATTTTAGGTACCTCTGGTCCTTTTAAGTGGTTATAACCAAGTGATACCTTTTCACTTAGGTTGCAACCTTAAATTACTTAACTTGTAACTTATTTTTTCAGAATCCAAGTACCATAAAAGGCTCTTTTGCATTGTTGAACAAATCACAACAATTGTATGCATCCTTGATAAATTAAAGTCTCAAACATCTAAACACTTCAAGTAATCTTTTGATCTATTTTGTCCTAGATAAAAGGCAAGGCTCTCAATTCAGATCTCACTTAAATTATTCGTGATACTCCGACAAGTTGTGGGTCGAATAAATTTAAGAAGGACATCGATATATAATGGATCGCTGAGGATCCGTTTCTTCATAAAATTTGCAAGTTTTTTTATAGCATTGGTGATCAATCAAGACCTTCAAAACAACAACATTTTTCAAGATCGCTTACACATCGCAAAGATTTCTAGGTCCTAAACCGCACAATTTCCTCGACTAGAATATGTTATGAATCTTTCTTGGTAATTGCCAGATATAGGACAAAGGCAACACCAGATAAATCAAAAATCGAGGGAACTAGATCACGGAGTTGCAATGACATAAAAACAAAGTGTTCATTCACTTTGTAAAGTATCTACTCTAAATTTTATCACCAAATTCTCTCCCGAAATTAAATAAAGCACAAAGTAAAGAAAAGGTCACCAATGAAGAAAAGGCATCCTTCAAAGATTTCTCATCCATGCACTACTACAAACCTACAAAGTGAAAAGAAATCAATGAAAATAATGCCGATAAGATATTAAGAATGCAGATGGAACATATGCAACAAAGTGCAATCGGAGAATAAGGTCTGTAAGAGTTAGAAAAACAAATAAAAGAGGAAAAGGGATTTCATTGATTAATTTCAAAAGCTTACCATCCTCAGCAAATTAATGCCTTGTTATATCAAAGAAGACAAGCAATGGCTATCGCCCTCAAATCCAGAGATAGATTCTCATCGAGAATAATCTAACCAACTTACTATTAGCCATAGGATTACATCACACATGGAAACCGAGATAAAGCCACATCAAGATTACATGTAGATAAGACACATCATAACATATTATATCTTAACATCCCCTCAAACTCGGGTGGTGGGGAGACCACATTGAGTTTGCTCTCTAAAAGTCTCAAATCGAGTGTGACAAATGCTGGTTTAGTAAGACAACTCGCTAGTTGATCAACAGAGGATATGAGCAAACATTCAACTTTTTGTTCAGACTTCATTATGACAAAGTGAACATCTATCTCGATATGCTTGTTTCTAGCATGATAGATGTGGATTTTGTGCTGTAAATGAGGCACTAGTATTGTCACACCACACAAGAGGGGCACACCAGCTGAGATTGATCTTGAGCTCAGATAAAAAGAGGGATCCATTTAATTTCTCGTTAAATTTGCCAATGCCTGTATTCAGATTTTGTGCTAGACCTTGACACCACATCTTGCTTTTTAGAACTCCAAGACACAAGAGATTCACCTAGAAAAACACAAGATTCACCAACAGATTTCCTATCAATAGTGGAAACCCCAACAAGATCGAGAATTTTCAGAAGAGTGAGATAAGCAAAACAGCTTGAAGTGCAATCCAAGAGTAAGAGTCCTTAGAACATATCTGAGAAGTCTTTTGACTGCCTTCCAATGTTCCAGATGTGGAACTTGCATGAACTGACTCAGATAGTTTACTGCAAAAGTAATGTCTCGCCGGGTACAAGTTAAGTACTGGAGACCTCCAATGGCACTCCTATAAAGTGTGACATTCTCAAACAACTCACCAAAGTTCTTCTTCAAGTTTCTTGCCGTGCACAATAGAGTAGGACATGGTTAGAGTGAAGCACACCCAGCCTAGACAACAACCGTGGTAGCATATTAAGTCCGAGTCAAGTAAAGGCTGCTAAGAATCCCTTACAACCCGTGCATTCCTAGAAAGTGATGACACAGACCTGCATTTTTCAGAGCAAACCTAGAATCCAACACGTGGATAAACTAGTTGATTAGTGTAGAGAATTCCCACTCACTAATATATCATCAACATAGACCAATACAAGAAGTATGTGACTCAGATCTCAAAACAAATAGAGAATTATCACAAACAGATTGTTTAAAAGACCATGCCAATAACTGAGATCTGAGAGCTTCAAACCATGCCCTAGGGGCTTGTTTTAATCCATACAGAGCCTTTTTAAGTTTGCAAACATAATGAGGTCTACTTGGGTGCACATATCCTTCAGGTTGTGTCATGTAAACTGGTTCCTTCAAGGGACCATTCAGAAAGGCATTATTAATGTCCACCTGATTAAGAGGCCAATTACAGGTGACTGCCAAGGAAAGCACATCCCTGATAGTTGGAGCCTTTGCTACATGACTAAAAGTTTTTGTGAAATTCACTCCATAGGTTTGACTGAAACCTTTAGCCACCAACCTAGCCTTATGTTTTAGTACAGAACCATCAGCTTTTAGTTTCAACTTATACACCCATCTACTGCCAACCACTGTGTGATGGGGTGATGGTGGAACTAGCTCCCATGTGTTACTCTTCATAAGAACACGATACCTCTTCCATTACAGTATGTCCACTGACTAGATAGAGCTTCGATACACTTCAAGGCTCAAGAGAATGAGCAATCAAGGCAAAAGCTTTTGTGTTTAAAGATTCCATGTTTGGCTCTAGTGAGCATTGGGTGTGTGTTGATAGAAATAGGATTAGACGGACTCGATGTACGCTGTGGAGAGTTTGGAGCAGTGAGGAGAACAATCTAGTGTAAGTAGAAGGACTGACCGTATATCAAACATAGCAACAAAGAAGGTGGTGGTGTTTGTGGAATATGTGCCTGTGGGTGTATGAGAAGTGGTTTGAGGTGAAACAAAGGGAACCAACACTAGGTGGACCGTGAACATGTGTAGAAAAACTGAGATTCAAAGAGATACCTTAACTGGGCAGTGAGTGTCTCAGATTTGACATGATGCTCCATCCTTCCGAGAGTGTAAATAGGTAAGATAAACTAGTTTATAGTGTCGAATGAACAAGAACATCCCTACGTGGCCCTTGTGAGAAGCCAGAGAGCAAAGTGGAAAACTTAATTCATCAAAGACAACATCTCTAGTAACATAGATTCTACCACTCATATCCAAACATAGTATTCTTTACGGATGTGACTAAGACCTAAATTGACACACCTGGCTGGAATGAAATCGAACTTTGTGGTTTGAAAAGGTCTCAAATGAGCATAACAAGCACATTCAAATTTTTTGAACATTTTGTAATTAGGTTCCTTTGGAATAAGCAATCGATAAGGGACACATTGTTTAGAAATGTGAGTAGGCAAACTGCTGATGATCATGACATCTTGTTGAAAACTATGCCACCAAAACTCGTGGGCATGTGGCTTGTGCCGTATGGGTAAGACCTAACTCAACCACATGTCTATGTGTCCTTTCATTTCTACCATGTCAGTCCATGTGTACGAGGCGTGGTGTCTAAAAAGAATACCTTGATTTTGAAGATCGACTCAATACTTCTATATTCACCACCCCAATGATTGTATGCACTTAATTTGAATAAAATTGAGTTTCAACCATCTTTTGAAACTGCTTGATAGTAGTGTACACCTCGATTTATGTTTTAATGGATAAATCCATGTATATCTAGTATGATCATCTAGGAAATGCACATAATAAAGAGTATCCATTTGTTGATTTTATAGAGCAGTGGCCCTGTACATCTCTCGTGAATAAGGTCAAACATTTGTTTAGCATGATAATCGATAAAGCATAAGTGCGTAATACGAGATTTACCATATTGGCAAGCTTCACAAAAACAAGATTTTAATTCAAGGAAACATTACAAAGTTTTAACCGACTCAAGACTTTGGAGGAAGGATGGCCTAGCCTCCTATGCCAAACATTTGGACTCTTATTGACACCGATAACTTGAACTCCCATCGACTCAAAACAAGACTTTAGTTCAAATAAAGAGCAAAGAAACTTGAAAGAAACAAAGTTGTATTGAGGGGAGCTCGTGGTACTCTCGCTTGATTGAACATCTTTACGTATCACCCTCCAAAGTTGTTCCTGGCGAGAAGAGGCATCCCTGCTCTCTTGGCCTTCACAACACAAATGTAATCACCAATTCAATAGTCACATCATTATCATGAGTTAGTTTGTAAACACTTAAGATTCTTAGTAATGGAGGGAACATGTAACATAGATCGTAATTTGAGGGGTGTGAGTGTGTTGTGGTGGATAGTGGATCGCCAATATGAAGGATACTAAGTTGCTCACCATTACTAACTCCAAGTGTATCGTAACCCCATATCCAAAGATCGAGATGGAGATTATTCAAGTCTCCTCGTGATATGGTTTGTTGCACCACTATCCATATACCACGAGGAATCAAAGAACATTGTGGAGAAGCCACATATGTAGTAGTCCGGGATTTCCGAATTTCCAAAGAGGCCTCAGTGGTTGCCGTTGTTGCCATTCGAGCTCCAAAGGAAGACACATCAAATCTGCATCAACAATCCAAGACAAGGTGTCCATTTTTGCCACACAATGACATACACTGATTGTTTGCATTAGACTCCGCCACCTCTTCCACCACCTCTTGATCTTCCTCCTTGTAACCACCTCTACCTCTCGCTGGAATTCGATATCGAGGTCTAAAGATCGTAAAAATTTGATCCTTTATTGGAAGGATACATTTGAGTAAGATGCAGAGAAGCGGTTTGACCCTCCAAATTTCTCGGATTAAAACGAGCAACAAGCCTTTCATAAGTAAGAAGTTGAGATCAACTTTGCCAACTCAAACTACCAACCCTTGTGGTAAGATTAACAATGGCGATTCATAATCCTTATCAAGACCCCTAAGAACCGCTAAAATTAACTAAGATTTGAGACGGGATAACCAAATGCAACCAATTTATCGTAATAGATTTCATAAGTGCCAAATAATCCGCCATAGATTCATACCTTTTCGCTTTTGTGAGAGAAGTTTTGTATTCCAACATTTTAGCTTCAGACTGAGTATTAAACAAGCTCTCTAATGTACTCCAGATCTCATAGAAGTATTGCACCCAATTACCTCGCATGTAGCCTGCTCGCCATCGAGCTAAAAAGCCACCCCATGAGAAGATTATCAATGAAGGTCCAAAGTGTTCAATAGCAAATTAACGCTGAAGATGAACACTCAGAGGAAAACCAGAGGCAATGGACCAAGAGATGGTTTGGGGATTGTTCCAAAGAGAAAACCTTCCAGCTTGTAACCCTTGACAACGGGAAGAACAAAGATACCTCCAAAGAAAGTAGTTATCGCGTGAGCTTCACAAAGGTATGTGGATCTTAATATGGAGCTGTAATCAGAGATCGTAATATGGAATCATCAGAATACGAGGTGTGTGAATTTGAGGTATGGAAGGTTCTAGCATGGATAAGATTTGCAAATGGATTTCCAATGGAATAAAGTGGTGCTCCAATGGAAGAAAACTGAGAAAATAGAGACGATGCCCAAGGGGTGGTTGCAGTAAACAAGGATCCTCCATAAAAATTGGAAGTAGGAGTTGTTTCAGTAACAGTTGAACTCACCGGAATATTTGAGGTCACCGGAATTGAGCTTTGTGGGATATTCGAGCTCGCCGGAGCTGAGCTTTGACTGGTGGTCGTTGCAGCCGGAGAAGAAACTGCAGACGCCATAACCTGGCTCCGATACCAAGTTAGAAAAATAGCTAAAAGAGGAAAAGGGATTTCATTGATTAATTTCTGAAAAAGCTTACCATCCTCAGGCAGCTAATGCATTGTTATATCAAAGAAGACAAGAACGGCCATCGCCCTCAAATCCAGTAGATAGATTCTCATCGAGAATAATCTAACCAACTTACTATTAGCCATAGGATTACATCACACATGGACAACCGAGATAAAGCCAAATCAAGATTACATGTAGATAAGACACATCATAACATATTATATCTTAACAAGAAGAATAGCCTCACCTCCGACTTAAGAGCTTATTGTTTGGTGAGGAGAGAATGCTTCGTAAGGTGCAAAAACCAAAAAATGTAACGGCGGAAATTCGTGCCGGCAAGTCGAGGCGAGACCACTAGAATCGCCGGGATTCGTATGCTCGGTCCCTCCGCTTCGCTTTTTTGCTTTTGAATTCTCAAGAAATCGATTGACAAAAGGGAAGATTGCTAGATTACGGCAAAGTGGAATGTTGTTATTGGGGTAATCTAAGTATTTCTAATGTGTATTTGTAGGTTGAGTACTAACATAGACTTGTAACACTAAGGAATCTTATTTTGTTTATAGTGATATAAAATTAGTAACTAAACAAAACTATCCTTAATTTATTTTCCCGAAGCTAAATTTTTTTCTTAAAAGACTTAAAAGTTTTTTTTTTTTTTTTTTTCTGGACACTTAAAAAGTTTTTTTTTTTTCCTTCCGACACTAAAGAGACACCGTGATGATCGGGGTGGCCAATGATCGCGGTTGTTAATAAGATCATGTGTCACTTCATCGCTATTGTCTTCGTGATCACGATGTCTTTGCATCGGGGTGGTGACTAAATCGCAGTTGTCTCTCGATCGCGTGGCTATCAGATCGCAGAGGTCAATAGATCGGCGTGGTCAATGATCACGGTGGTTCATGATCGCGATGGTCATCAGATCGGAGGTGGTCATCGTGATCACGTGGTCAATGATCGCGGGTGGTCAATACATCAGAATGTTTCAGATCGCGATATCTCTCGTGACAGTGGGTGGTCACCGCGATCGGTGGTCAATGGATCGTGGGTGGTCAATGATCACGATGGTCACCGACGGAGGTGGTCATCGATCGGATGGCTATCGATCGATCGCGTGGTCAATGATCACGAAAGTCAATGAATCGCGATGGTGAATGCATTGGGTCGTTTCATCGCAACGCGATAATCATCGTGATCGCGTGTCAATGCATCGCGTGTCTCCGCACCGGAGGTTCTTCGTGATCGCGCGCTTTTGCATCGCTGCAGGTTTCTCGCGCTGGGAGTGGTCACTACAACGCGTGCCTCAGACGGGTGGTCATCGATCGCGCTGTCCTCAGATCGTGGTGGCCATCAGACGGCAAAACTACCATCGACGCGGCGCAATGGACTTAAAGCATTAACGATCGCGCTATTACTTCATCGTTGCCTTCAGATCGGGCGCTGCATCGCGACGCAGCTGGCCAATGACGAAAGCAATATCAAAAACATTTTTAACGTCCAGAAAAAGAAAAAAACTCTTTTTTACGTCCAGATATATATATATATATATATATATATATATATATATATATATATATATATATATATATATATATATATATATAAACTCTTTTACGTCCAGAATATAAAAATTAAAAAAACAAAATTATGGATAGTTTGGTATGTTTACTAATCACAGATCTTTATAACCAAATAAGATTATTTAAGATATTATTTATCTAATTAAATCTAATATTTATACATTTACCCTTATTTGACTTGTCCTTAATTCCTTATAAAACATTAAGCTGGAAATTAACTAATTTTAAAAAGACAGGCGTTTATTTAGTACCAGTATAGATATTTTCTTTTCATCGTAAAGGAGCTTATAAATCGAAGAACTCATCTCAAAATTGAAGAACTCTTCCCAGTCCGTCCCTGGAGCAAAAAGGATATTTACAGCTTGAAAACACCCTTAAATCTTGAAATCTAAATCATGGGTATCCTTGGAAACCTTAGCTCTGACCAAATTCACTTCTTCAATTCCCAAGGCAAACTCCTTCTTCCAATTTTGGCCACGTGCTTTATGTGTGTTGTAGTTATCTCATATGTTTATGAGATTAACGATTTTTGCTTTTGAATGATGAAAGATGTATTCTTTTTACTCAGGGTACTTGGTTTTAGAATCATTTGCAAGCCCAGATGAGATAGAATTAATGAAAACGAGGATGGGTAAATTGCTCGATGATTTCGACCCTTCTGCCCCTTCAGCAATTTTTTCTACGAAAACACATGTAAGATGTGAAAGTCAACTCCCTGCAAATTCTTGACTGAATTTGATTGTGTGTGTTTCTTGTGATTCATTAACCCTGTGTTTTTGTTTCTGTTATTGTTCTTATGTATCTGTTTTGTTTTGGGTCCAGCAACATGCAGCTAGTAATTACTTCTTAGAGAGTGCTGAGAAGATATCCTTCTTCTTTGAAGGTACTTGTTTCCCGTTCCATTGCTTCACTTGATTTACTTTGATCTTATATGCAGATATTTTGAGGATTATCTTGTAGGAATTTGTTTGAGGTGGGTAAGAATTTGTTGAATAATGTAAGCAGGCCCAGGCTAAACCTTTATGATTGATCATTTGTTCTTTCATGTTCGGTTCATGTAGCAAAAGTGCTTTTTCTTGTTTTCAATGAATTTCTGTTATGATTGTGCATGCTTTAAGATATATTCAAACTCAGAGGGGTAAGGTTCTAAGGAATTCTCTCGTACTCAGCTTAGGTAGTTTCCTGTAGTTTTATGCCTTGCATTTTAGCTACTTACGCCTTCATAAAATTTCATTTCATTTCAGAAAAGAAAATAAAATACAGATAAATCTTCGTGTTTGAGTCTATTCGGTCTATTATACTTCATTGTTGATTCATTTTTCTGCAATACTCAGAAATAAGGCAGCCCGCCTTTTTTGGGTGGCTTTCATTTTAGCTACTTGTGACTAAACAAGATTCTATTTGAGATAGAAAACTCAGAGTATTTTACGGGTTGAATTGTGTTTATCCTAGATATTGATTCCTTTTTTCTGCAGTACCGTGATTTGCTTGCAATTTAGCTACTTGTCACATCACAAGGTTTTGTTTATGTGGAATGATGCGATGATTCCTTTTAGCTACTTGTGATATCACAAGGTTTTGTTTATGTGGAAAATGTGATGATTCAATCATAATTTATATGATCTGCTAAGGATATTTGTATTCATTAGATCAGGTATATATATATTGTAATTAATAGGATCTTTTGGGAGTTACAACTAATTAGAGAGTTTCCTTAGATAGAATGATTTGGCTGATTTCTCATTATTTCCTTTATTCTTGAGATCATGTCTATGCCCATCAAGTGTATACATTGTCTATGCTACTCACAGAAATAATGCAACTCTCATTTTCTCAGTTCCTTGTTTATGACAAAAAATGAGAATGATATTAGGGAGTGGAGTTTATTAAGTCTTATATACATAAAAATATTGATTCGTATTCTTTATGCACGTGATTATATCCTTTAAGGATCTCTACTGGAGTGAATGATATTCTTTGATTCAAATCATCCTAAATTATGTAGGTCTTGGAACTTTTGAATAAGATTGATGGGTTTGCCCCTAGTTGATTGTTTCTCTCTTTACTGCGTGACAGAGAAAGCGTATGACGATAATGGAAACCTAAAACAATCAAAGCAGCTTTCAATCAACAAAGTTGGACACGGTATTCAAGAACATCATCTTTTTAGATATGTAATAATTGAATCGATGTTCACTACATTACTTTTTGACTTACTCTCTGGTTTTGCAGCTTTGGATGAGATCGATCCAGTGTTTAAAAAGTTCTCTAGGTCAGAAAAAATGGCATGCTTATTATCCTCATTGGGCTATAGAAAACCAGTTATTATCCAATCCATGTACATTTTTAAGGTATTTTCATTGATCTCAAATATCCTTAAGGGCAAGGGAATTTTTTTTTTGTTGGGCACAAAAAATGCATAGAACTGTTGGATTGTGTGCTTGGTCCAGTAATGATTACTATAAAAAGCTTGAGGCTGACGTTTAATAGCCACGAGTATCTAAAAAATCTGAAGAAGTTATGATTAATCTGTTAAACATTTGATTGCACTTTATGTTATCGGGTGATTTTTGTGTGGTGTCTCCTCATGTGGAGACATCTACACCACACTTTGCAATGTTGTGGTGGAAATGTGGAGTAGATGTCTCTAAATGTGGAGACATTGCACAAAAATTATGCTATGTGTTAGTGTTACTCCCGGTTGGCAAAAAAGTATTTAATACTATTTTTTTGGATGTGAAAATACCTTGAAGTCTGATGACCTTTGGTGATCTTATGATTTTGTCATGGTATAAGATAGTGTCTCTTATCGTAAAAAATTCCGCTCTCTATCTTCCCAAATGGCATTTCACTAGAGGTTTAATTGCATCTACGGCCCTGGTGTTGTCCCAAAATTACCAGTGTACTCTTCTGCATTATTGAACAACAGATATTTACCATTGTTAACAATATCTTTTTCATGCTAATAGGCAGCTGCTGTTGAAATAAGCACATCCTGACCAAAGTAGTATTCACATGAAAAACGAAGTACAAAACAAAAACAAAATAAAATTTTATTCCAGAAAACAGAAGAGAGAAATTTCACTGTTTACCCTTTAAGGCAGTATATAGATACAACATGCTTGTTATAGAAAAATTCCAGAGGATCATAGGGGCTACACGGAACTACACTACTATCTTTTCTTTTCTCAATGTTTTCATCAACTACTGTGCAAAACAAATACAGTTACTTCACAATTAAGATATATGTGGCAGTTGTATAAGTTGCCCTTTTCCAGCAAATGACTCCTTGGCAAAAGTGCCGCTGACAAACAAATTTGCCATAACGAGAACCTGGAGCCATTTATTCTGGATGCGCTTTGTTCATTTTTCTTCAAATATTCTTGAAACTTTTGTAGTTGGTTCATAACATAAGGAGATTCAACCCAGAAGAAATTTGCACGGTCTCACTATCTCTCAAAAATATCTAATTTATTTTATTTTATTTGAGAATAACACTGTTCTTTTATGATGAGTACAAAATGTAGGGGATTTGACTGAACCTTGCTGATGATACCCTTGAGTATCACACGGATCAAATAGGAAGTGAATGGATGTAGAGAACAAAGGGAAATGATGTTGGGAAGTGGTCAGCAGTGATTGGCTACGCACTTTAGAGCAGAATCAAGTCAATGTAGTTCTGCTTTGAAAGGATGGTTTAAGGTAGCTAGTGGTTGTGTGATGTTTTTTTCCTCTATTCCCATGATGAAGATTACGGCTATTCACAGGCCTTTACCCAAGAGGTGGTCAGCGCTTTATGCGGAAGTGTGCTGTGTATTTCGCCTCCTTGATGTGGCGGGTATTACTCATCACGCTGAGTATTGGCGCAATCATGATGAATCATGTTCTGTAATGGCTACTGGTTGTGGGTGCTTCAACGTGATGATGGGAGGAAAAGTTAAGAGGTTGTCAATTACCATGACATGAGCTTTAAAGAAGCCTACCAGAGTTGGGGAGCCTCAAAGGATTGGGTCGTGCTCACGGAAGGGGTCTCCCATGGCGTTGATACCTCGCTTGTGAACTATGCCAAGCCTACCAAAGGTCTTGTGATTGTTCCACATTTAGAACAGTAGGGTGAGCTCCTCACTAGCTTCCTTGTGCTTAAAACCCGTGACCTATGATTCAGAGGTCTAGCATGGATATGAGTGAATATTTGACTGTTAGATGTCTTCATTCGAAATGCCGCTTTTCAACTATTAAGAAAGGGTTAAAGAGGAAGATACTTCTAAAGAAACAATCTTCGCTTAAACCGCTGCTTGCAACGCTCAATAGCAATCTTCTCCTTCTTTCTGCAACACATTTTCTGCCATGGCCGCAGCACATATCCCTTCTGTGCGAACCCATAGTCAGCGAGGCCACCAATAGGCTAAGTATGGATTTAGATCGATAGGGCAGCAAGGATGTACTGATTTCGAAAGGTACCTTGCCAAGGAGAGGGGGCCATAGCCTCTCCGAAGGCAGTGGGGACTCTACTCGATCATATGGCGTGGTGGGTTGAGGCTTGCCTCAATTTTATGTGGGTTCAACTACTAGCGCTGCACATCAACTTTAGATTTTTCAGTTAATTGCAAAGTCAATTCGAAATCGGAAAGTGACGGATTCATGCTCTTATGCAGAATCCTGGGCATGCCATGTTCGTGATATTTAATATTTATTCCGCTTTTTTTGAGTTTTAATAGACATGAAGAAAGACCCTTTCTACTATCTGCAATGCAGGACCAAAAAACCTTTTTACTACCTGCAATGCATGACCAATAAAACTTTAGACTACGTGAAGCTGCTGCCGAAGGCCCTTAATTCCTGCCCCTCTTAGAAGAAGAATTTTCTCTTCGTTACCAAAAACGACCTTCCCTTGTATAACTGGCAGACAAGGTTCTTGAGGGATGGACCCCTGAAGCTCATCAATCTGTCCTTATTAAGGAGGGTGTTTGATCAGAGGATCTGAGTAGACATCTCTGAGATGCCTTTGAATCTGGTGGAGCTAACGAACCTCAACGATAGAATACCGAACCTTGAGCCCTGATGTCTTACATGCTGGTAAGAGCTTTTGTTGTTCTTGGTAGTTTTTATTGTTGATAGTGTGGCCCAATTGACACTTCGTGCCTTGTACTTAGTCAGAACAAAGTGCACATGGTAACTCCTGCACCGATGCCTATGCCATCCATTCTAGCTCTAGGCACTAAGGACCTAACACCTGTGGTGCTAGAAGAGTTGATAGACAAACGTAGCAATCTAAAAGGTGAAAGAAGGAAGAAGTGGAAGGAAAAAGGTGCCTCTTTAAAGATGAGTGGCTAACAGAAGGTTAGGGGACTTTCGCAAGGCCAACCTCCTGCACACATCGAGTACGATCCAAATAACAATCTTGTGGTGGGGTCCTTCCTTGTAAGTCTGAATTGAAAAGGTAGGAGCATGTGGGCCCATCAGGTGAGAAACTGACAGGGTTGAGAACTTTTCCTAATATGTAAGGCACTAAGGAGGTCCATTTTGTTGAAATGGAGGAGATGAATGTCTTCCACCACAATCCGGATAGGTCTTTCCCCAAATGGAACTTGAGTACTCAAACGACAGTGCTCGAGAGCACATCATGGGTGTTGAGGCCCTTTCTGTTGAGTGTTGAGGCCCTTTGAGGGCTGAGGGGCAGGTAGAGACTCCACGGGCCTAACACGCCTGCCTGCTGCTTCCGGTGTTGGGAGTAGGCTTCGCTTTCTACTACCTGCAAGAAGGGGCATGTGGGATCTGTTCAACCATGAGTTCGCTGCTGAGTCAATATGGCCTTTCAATAGTGGGAATTGGCTGGGACCCTTCTCTTTACTCAATGGAGCATTTCTTCCTAGGGTAAGATGATGGTGTCCTCTACGGGGGAACGCGGGTTTTCTTCACCCATAGGAGTAACCGTCACATCCTCAGCAGCCAATGCCTTCCCGGGCTTCTTGGAGGGCCCTGCACCTGCAAGGGAAGACGAGGTCTCCGCTTGATTCCCTTAGATTTTCGAACCGATATAGTTATGCTTTGAAAGGCTGATTTAAGGTAGCCAGTGGTTTTGTATGATGTTTTTCCCCCCCTCTTTTCCCATGATGGAGATTATGGCTATTTACAGGTCTCACCTAAGAGCTGGTTAGCTCTTAATGCGGAAGTGGCATGGATTTTGCCTCGTTGATGGTGGCGGTATTACTCTACACGCTGAGTACTGGCGCAATCATGGTGGATCACATACCGTAACAGCTATATGTTGTTGATGCCTCAGTGTGTTGATAGGAGAAAAAGTTGGGATATGGTCAACTGCCACAACATGAGCTTTAACGTGGTGTACGAGGGTCAGGGTGCCTTGAAAGAACTGGATCACGCCCTCAGAAGGGGTCTCCTGGGCCCGCTGATACCCTCGTTTGTGAACCTTGCCGATTCTCCCAATAGTCATATGATTGTTGCACGTGTAGTGTAGGGTGAGCTCCTCACCACTTGCCATAACAATTTAATGTCATTTGTGTCCGTTTTCCCCTCTCTCGTTTATTGTATTTTGTTTGTCTGGTTTCATTCATCAATTATTTTTTTATTTTTTTTGCTGCATTGTCATAAGTATTACTATTTGTTGTGCATGACCTGAGAGTTACACTCCAAAGCTTATCTGTTTCTGTCATAGATATTTAGTTAATTATTTTGTTTTTAGCTACCAGGCATCGGTGGTGAAGTAGTGCCACACCAGGACAACTCGCTTATCTATACTGAGCCAACAACGGTACCGGTCTTTGGCTTGCTTTAGAAGATGCCACAATCATGAATGGCTGCCTCTGGGCTATACCTGATCCCATAAAAGTACTGATTCGGGATTTTTTTTTTTTTTTTTTTTTTTTTTTTTTTTTGATCAGTAGGTTAGAATTGTTGTCTTAATTCACTGATATATTTTCGATTGTTTCTTTCCAGACGGCCTCGTAAGGAGATTCGTTAGAGATGAGAATGGGGTTTACTTTGATAAGCCGATGCCATCCTACGATCCTAAAGATTTTGTTCCTATTGAAGTAAAATCTGGAACATTAGTTGTCATTCATGGGGATCTTATTCACCAAAGGTTGTTTCCTGACCCAACTCAAAAAACAAATCGACCTTTCTGTTCGTGTTTTATTCACTGATACTGGGAAATTTTCGTCTACAGTTATGAGAACCAATCCGCAAAATCTAGGGATGCATACAGTTTACATGTGGTCGATACAGATGGCTGCAAATGGGTTGAAAATAATTGGTATGTAATGCAGGATGCTCGTTCTTAGTCCTTTCGGTTGTTTGCTATTTCTATTTTGTTTTTGACTTTTGTTATCCCTTTCATGACTGCCTAATTACAGTAAGGATCGTCGTGTATTAATTTTTCAGGATACAACGAAAAGCTTTTCCTGAGCCTCTCTACATTCGATGAATCTATGAATCATAGTCCTTTTAATGCTGGATCAACGATGTATGGCAACCTTCACGTGTGCTTATGAGTTCAACTCAAATTTCTATGCTTTCGTAGTATGGTTGCGATTGGTTTCTTTCCTGTAAAATAATGTACCTTTGCTTTCGTGCAAATTTATTTCTCTCATTCTATGGGCACGCAAATGTTGATAGTGTTGGATACGTATTGTGTGGGGAAAATTGTTGGAAATAGTATACTGGCTTGCTTATTCTGAAAATCACACTAGATAATTGCAAAAACAAATTGCAGGCAAGTGAACACATAATAGACACCTTTATTCATATGTTCATATAAAACATATGCAGAATCAGAAGAGCAGAAAACAAGAGTAAAAACGAAAAACTTATCTACATTGAGGCGATTTTAAAACTCTGTCGCGGATATGGCAACATGTCTCTCATGATACAACAGTCTATCTTGTTCTGATCTTTGCACGTAGATGGGAACAAGCAACGAGACTATGCAAGTGTATTTGTGCAGAAAAAAAAAATAGTTTGCTTAAGTAGAATTTCAGAATGCAGAATTTTGATATGCACTAAATATTTTGTGTATTTCATTCCTTCAGGATTGTGTGTATATATAGGTAGAGTAGTACATTTTCTGAATTGGAACTTGGAGAAGTTAATCAACATAACTGAATTTTGTTCACGCGAACTGATGCATCAGTTCAAACAACAAATTTGTTCACGAACCTGTTTCGAACTGAAGCAATGGTTCAGAATATTTGATAAAGAATTTTCTAGAAATATTACTGTTGATCTGACCCAAAAAAATTAATACTGGGACGGGCAAAGCCATGCCAAGCCAAGCCCCACAATGTTACTGTCTTCCCTCATTCACAAATTTCTTCGCCTATCGTGCTGGCTTTTAAGTCTTACTCTCCGCCTTATATGTAGTGAAAGTTAAAGCAAGTCACCCGTGTGGGACAAATGAACATACATTATTTCTTAACACTCCACACCTTTTACTCTATCTTTAGGCATCAATTTCTCATTTACCCGATATCGGAATCGAGTGATTCAAAAGCCTAACATCAACTACTATCTTAGTAATTTCCAAATCTGTTTTTAACTCTCGGAAGCTCTTTCCAGAACTCATTCAAACTGGGATCAAGTTGATTGTTCGTCACTTACATTTAAACCCATTACAGGGCTAAAATACTATAAAATTCCAACAATCCTGCACATGAATGAATATTAATGCATTTGCTATGCAAACTCTATAGAGATATCAAACGGAGCTCTGCTGCATCGGGCAGGTGGTTTGTCGCTTGAACCTTCCCCTAGTAGAATACCATTGACATACTCGCCAAGCCGTGAACTAGGTCTTGAATCGCCAAGTTTTAGTGCATGCTTAGATAATGATACCTATACAATAGACCCCATGGCCTTCTCTCAAGTTCCCATGGTTGTGTCCATTTCTCCCTAAACACATTGGCTTCAAAAATGTGTTAGAGAATTCAAATTTATAAATTCTCGCTAAGTCGCCCCACTTCCACTTACATAGTGACCTCCTATAAAGAGAGTACTGCAATACCCTACTTGTCTTAACCATGATATAGAATCATTAAAAGCTTTATGCTTAACGTGAACCCTTCAAATTGACAACCCTTTTGTGTTAATGTACGGGTAAGTTATAACTCTCCTCATAACTTAGTTGTCCTTTTGAACCATGATCTGGGATCTCCAAATACCATGGTCGGGTTGCCATTATAAGGGAACATGCATAATATGCTTCAGCCCCATTCCATTTGCCAAAATTTGA
Source organism: Gentiana macrophylla (assembly GCA_026214975.1). NCBI lineage: Eukaryota > Viridiplantae > Streptophyta > Magnoliopsida > Gentianales > Gentianaceae > Gentiana > Gentiana macrophylla. The sequence goes on from CM047815.1 coordinate 53,481,617, forward strand.
CACCCGATCTCTAGCTAAACATTTTTATAAGCGGATCCGGAAGATTCTCCTTCGAACTTATACAATCGAGGAAATCAAACCATTAGAGATCAATTGTTTAATGGTATTGTGTCTGCGATGTATGAATTGTAACTTTCCGTTTTCCATTTTACTGTGTGCTTGTTCTATCACTTACTAACTATTGCATGCTAATAACAATGATAGATTTTGAGCCACATTCAATATCTTTTCAAGGAATTCTGAATTAATTCAACTTCCTTTCCATTTCTTGCTTTCGTTACATCACATTATATTGGTAAATTTCCTTTACCAATCAGCCCCACATTTCTAAGAATCTGATGAAGTGTTAGTCAAGAAGATATTCTTCCCCTACAGGTTTTAGGTAAACATCAAGTTAATCATCATTTTGCAAAATTAATTGAATAAAGTAAGTGTAGTTCAACGATTTGATGAATGTTGTTGCTATCAAAACAAAATTCATTAAACATTGAGTCACACATTTCCACCTTGATCACCACGAATTGATTAACATATTTAATATGTTGAATTAAACGCATCAATTAGACGCATCAACAACTTCATCTTCACAAAACCGAAAGCAAAAAACTATAATTAATATGAATATAACAACAAAATATGTACATATATTCATAATAATAACACGTCTTGTTACAGGTACAAATATTAAGGTGTTTACTTTAACACCTACATATAAATCTGTACAAATACCATAGATATATTGTTGGGAAAACAAACAACCGCAATACCACACGTATCACAAAAACCTACAAATTTTTCACAATGACACGTAACGGAATTAAAACGAGGCAGCCCCAACGAAATCCAATCACAAATAAAGCGGAACGATAACACAAAAAAAAACAATACCACAATTTTAATGTGGAAAACCTCTCTTTATGTAAGAAAGTAAAAACCATGAGACCGAGGCCCACAAAACCTTCACTAATTAGCAAAAGATGATACAAAAGTGTTTCAAACACATCAACCAACTCAACTACACCAAAACATCAACTAAGAATGCAAAGTACAAGAGTTGTTGAAAAATATCACCCAAAAACGCAGTAGTCGGTCGTGGACGATTTCCGGAAAATTAAACCGTTGAAACGCAAATTTCACCGTTCAGATTGAAGAAGAATGATAGACGAACGAGCCCTCAAAATTTCGTGCCGATCGGAGTCCGTTTCAATGCCCGGACGTCGTCGGAAAGTTCCAGCTGCAACACCAAAGATGCTACGAATTTTCTCCCCTTTTTTCACCTCCTATCTATTGTGAAGATTAGAAAAGATTAGTGAAAAATAACCTTGTAATATTCCGATTTTCGAAAAGGGCAGACGTGTCATTTGCGTAAAAATAAAATATTATTATTTTTCTTTTATGGGAGTTAAGTATTTAATTGATTATATATATATATATATTTTTTCGAAATATGTATATGATTTAAAGGGGATTTCTGATTTTTGGTAATTAAGGATAAATATGGAAAAAGGGATTCATGGGAAATTGGTATTTAAGGAAAATTAACACAGATTAATCCCATAACCTAAACATTAAATCGTAAATTCATACTCCACGCTTTTCTTTTCTCTCGCTTTTGAGAAGAGAAAAGGGTTGTAAGAGTTTTCACAATATCTCAAGCGCTGCTTGATCGCTTTCGATCGTAGTAGAGAATTGGAACCCTTGTGAGGAGGACACCGTTTGGATTTCAGCTTTGTTGGAAGGGCTGCAGTTTTCTGAGGCTGTTTAGATCGGTTTTTGGCTGCAAATAGGTAAGAGGCTCTTCCTATGATTTCAATTATCGTTTATAAGGTTTAGATCGTGTTTAAGATGTTTCAAATGCTAGCAGATGTGTCTTTCGCTGATCAATGATCATAGATGCTATGGTTTGATTAGATATGTTTTTTCCGTGTTTTATTGGGTTTAAATCGATGTTAATTAGTTAGACACGGATTAGAAATCGCGCTTTGAAGATTTTATCGCTTTGGGAAAAACCTGTGCAAACGGGCGCTTATGATCATAAGTAGCTCAAACGGGCGCTTGCACAAGGCGCACGGGCATTTGAGGTTAGACTTTGATTCAAGATGTAGACCTTTTGACGGACGGGCGCTTGGGGTTAGTGGATCGGCGCTCATGTCAAACGGGCGCTTGACCTATTTTACCTTGTTTTTTCTCGCTTTATCGCTTCATCTTGGTTTCGGCTTCATAATCATGTTATTATTGTTTTAAACCCTTAATTTGTGATACGTGAACATTTCATAAACATAAACAAGCCTGAATTGAGCTTCGATTCGCTCAGCTTAAAACACCGAATGTACTCTTAAAGGAGTTGAAGTTCGATCCGCCGGAAGAGCATGATAGTATGTGCATTGATGAATTAGCATTCATCAATGTCCTGTAATTGTTAGGCCTTGTCTATGTCTAAAGTGGTCTCAGAGGAGAGTAGTATTTGTGAGGGAGATTAATTGAAAACACTTAGGTGGTTAGTTAATCATTCTAATAAAATACGATTTGACTAGTAAAAGATTAAACAACATGTCTCTCTTGGATAGGCACCACTATATCGTGATGTATGTGCTACTCAAGGTGGAAGAACCCGAGGTCAAAAACCACAAGTTCGGGTGACTCCAACCGAGATGTGCGCATTCATCGGATTCTACCTATTCTAGATTTCGTGGATATTGGTGTGATCCACTAATATGTTGCCAAGAATATCCCAAAAGTGGATATGTGTAGTGCCCTTGAGTGCGGTTGTAATATAGATAGGCTAAGTAGAAACGTTTATTCAATTCATGTTGATGGACATGAAATGAACCGCAGACTGAGTCGGTCACATATAAACAACTAAACTTTTAAATATCTTTTCTTTATAAATTGTAATTGTTGTCGTAGCTTCTCTTTCTTATTAAGTACGTTGTACTTACCTCAAATGCATGTTTTCGTGTTTGGGGTGAGAAGACTAACAAGTTGATCATGGTTACTTATGAGGAGTTCGAGGATGACGCTTGACGACGCCGCTGAACATTATTAATTTATTCATTTCGTTATTCATTTATTAGACTGTTTTAGCACTTCTGGATTAGACTTTTGGTCTTTCGAGACTTGTCGTACGTTCTTTTGGATTTTTCGTAATATCCTGGAATGTATAAGTTACATTTCTAGCTTTAGATTTCATGTTTCTATTCTTGGATGTTTGGAATTTTTATACCCGAGTCTTTTGCTTCCGTTTGCTTATTTTTGATACGACGTAGTAGAGGCTTACGATAAAGTGAATTTATTTTTATTTTATACGCGCTTAACGCCTTTTCCGGATAAGGACTCGTGTCCGGAACGGAGCGTTATAGCTTGGTATCAAAGAGAAGCGCCTTTTAGGCTTCCTTTCTTTTAAGATAAGTTTTCTAGATCTTTTAGTAACGCTCGTTTTCTTTGATCATCGGATGGTGTTCACGAACTCGAGCGGTGCGCAGACTTCAGAGTTCGACGGTAAAAGTCCAACACCGGTCGTAGGAGGCGGTGTTGTGAGAGGCGCATTCCTCCACCTCGGAGTTTATCGCCACCACCTCGCATCGCGACACCCACACCAAGGTCTCAACAGGTTTGTCACCACGACCATCAGAGCAATCTCCACAATGGCACGGGGAGTTCGGTTCGGGCCACTTTGGTAAGTGATGTTCCAAAGAGGTTTAGTATCGCCACCGTAAGCTACCCTCCACACCAACAAACTTTCTACCCGCCACCACCAATACACTCCACCACCGAGCCACCCTCACCATTAGTGTTTCACCAACAACAAAGCAGACATTCTACCCACATCCTCAGAGGTCATACCCTCGACCAACCGCATTCACTTTCACCGCTTTGACCATCAACAAGGTTTTGGTTACCCACCCTTTGGTTTCCAACAACCTCACCTAACTCCACAAAGATCACCGTAACTACCATCGTGGATACTACCCTTTTCACCGAACCTCAAGTGAATCCAACTTACCTCAAAGAAGAACAAGTACTTTTTGGTTACGCCCGGTTTACCCACCGCCCACCGTTAGACCGACATTTGAGCAAGCACCGCTGTGGATTGGTATACAAGATTGAGATGGAATCGGGTTGAAAATTCTATGGGAATGTAGAACATTCAAAGGCCGAGGAATGGATAAGAAGCTTTGAAAAGGCATGCAGAATATACATGTGCTCGAGATCGAGATGGCACACCGGCGCTTAGTTTTGGGTGCAAATTAAGCATGGATAGATGCCATACAGAGTAGCAACGGCAAAGTAACAGATCGAAGCTTTCAAAGCTATGTTTTACAACAAGTACTTCCCGCAACAAGATAAGCAGATAAGGCAAGTCGCTTTCAAACTTTAGCAGGTATTCATCCGACGGTATCTCAAGATACTAATAAGTTTAATGAGTTGGGATGGTTCTATCCCGAGCTTATGAAAGTGGAAGAGAGAAAGATGGCTCTTATAAGAAGGAAGGGTTAGCTTTCATGAGATACACGCCCGGCATGTTGGGATTTACAATGAGGAACATGGCAGAGCTATTGAATAAAGCCTTGAGGTTGAGACCTTCGTGAAGAAGGCTACAAAGTGGTTATTGGTAACAAGAGGAACTTTGGGACGAAGTCAAGGCAATTATCGAGGAGCACCACAACAGTAACGCCAAGAAGACAACAGCCCTACGGCAACAAAGGCCCCAATTAGTGCACCTCTGTTCCAAGTGCAACAAGAATCATTCAGTGAGTGCCGATGTAACACAAATAGTTGCTACGCTTATGGAGAACCGGATACTTTTCGAGAGGAATGTCACAATAAGGGAATAAAGGAGTACGAGCCGAGGAACGGGAGAAGCGCCCTGCCGACTCGGGCCGAGTTTTTGCAAATGATGCTGTGGATGCAGAACTGTGAGGATGATGTTATCTCGTGTACCTTGTTGTTATTTTATTTTATTAAGATATTTTTATAGCACGGTTATTCATGTCGTAATTTTATTTAAATGAATGAATATGCATCTTAGTAATGATAATGTTAGATAATCTAGTGGTAAGAGCTTTGTTTGATACGGGGCATCTAACACCTTTGTGGTTCACTCAAGGTAGCTAAAAAGTTGAGTTTACCTCGAACCTTTAAGAAAATCTTTGAGATAACTACACCGTTAGGGAAGGTAACAAAGGTAACTAGGATGATACCTCAAGTGGACGCTCGTTGGACCTTATCGATGCAAGAGCGACTTCACGCTTTTAGACTTTTCGCACTTTGACGTGATTTTGGGATAGATTGGCTATCCGAGAATTATGTTCACTTGGATTGCCGAGAGAAGAAAGTGACTTTTAAGATACTCGGAAATCGATAAGACGATCGTGGTAATGTACAAGCCGAGTAAGAAGTTTACATCCGATAATTTCAAATGTTAAGGCAATCGAGCTTGTCGGTGGTTGTGAAGGCTACTTGTTGTACGCAGTGGACGTGGAACAAGTGAAGCCTAAGTCGAAGAAACTCCCAGAGTGAGGAGTATCCCGAGGTGTTTCGGAAGAATTACCGGGAAACATGCCCGATAGAGAAATCGAGTTTGAAATCAAGTTGATACCGAGCGCACTGGGCTGCTAAGGCACCCTATAGAATGGCAACCGCTGAATTGAAAGAGTTGAAAGCTCAACTTAAGGATATGCTAGAGAGGAACATAATTCAGCCCAAGATTTCACCACTGGGAGCCCCTCGTATTGTTCGTGGAAGAAGAAAGATGGTAGCATGAGGATGTGTATCGATTACAGAGCTACCGAATAACCTTACCATCAAGAATAAGTATCCTTTGCCGAGGATTGATGATTTGTTTAACCAAAGTGTGGCAAGAAAGTGTTCTCTAAGATTGATCTTAGGTCCGGTTATCATCGCTGAAGATCAAGGTAGTGTATATACCAAGACGGCTTTTAGTACGAGGTATGGACATTATGAGTTCTTAGTTATGCCTTTGACTAACTAATGCTCCATCTCGCATTTATGGATTTGATGCAATGAAGTTTTCATGCCATACTTGGATAAGTTTGTGATAGTGTTCATAGACATTACATCCTAGTATATTCTAAGGATGAGGAAGAACATGAGGAACACTTAAGGATAGTGTTAGAAACCTTGAAGAAGAATCAGTTGTACGCAAAGTTCTCTAAGTGCGACTTTTGGTTGGATCGAGTTAGTTTCTTGGGTCATGTCATTTCTGGAGATGACATTCAAGTTGATCCAGCGAAGATAGAGGCAGATGAGAATTGGCCTAGACCTACCACAGTTTTAGAAGTACGGAGCTTTCTTGGTTTGGCTGGCTACTATAGGAAGTTTGTGCAAGACTTTTCGAATATAGCCACTCCACTCACTAAGCTTACATAGAAGAATGTGAAGTTCGAATGGACTAGCGAGTGTGATGCAGCTTTTCATACGCTGGTGTGAGAAGTTGACTACGGCCCTGTTGGCGCCCGAGATTTTTGATTACTACGATGTCTACACGGATGCTTCAGGACAGGGTTTAGGTTGTGTGTTGATGCAAAGAGGGAAAGTGATTGCTTATGCATCTAGGCAGTTGAAGGTGCTTGAGCAGAACTACCCGACACACGACTTAGAGTTGGCAGCAGTAGTGTTTGCATTAAAGACTTGGATGCACTACTTGTACGGAGTTAAGGCTAGGATTTTCACCATCACAAGAGTTTAAAGTACTTCTTTACTCAAGGGAATCTGAATTTTCACCGATGGCTGGAGTTCGTAAAGGATTATGATTTGGATATTCAGTACCATCCGGGCAAAGCCAATGTAGTGGCAGATGCTTTGAGCAGGAAACCAGTGTTTGTGGCTTCAAGCGTCGAAGATGTGGAAGAAAGGTTAGATGGGCTGGAAATCAGCAAATTTGATCGATTGAGGATCGACAGCTTGTGGCGCGCCCGTTGTTAGTAGATCTCGAGTTGATGGATGATATTCGGGAGAAGCAAGACGAAGACCCACTTTGGTTGATTTGAAGCGAGTTGTTGAGAGAAGCCTACAAAGTGGGTTATGCCTTGGACAAGAATGAAAACCTTTGGTACCAGGATCGTCTGTGTGTACCTAATGTTGGCGACTTAAGACAGAGAGTTATGGAAGAGGCACATAGGATTGCTTTTGCAGTTCATCCCGGTGCTACCAAGATGTATCGGGACTTGAAAGAAAGGTTTTGGTGGCCCTCGATGAAGTCGGAAATAGCTAAGTTCGTAGCAGAGTGTGACATTTGTCAGAAAGTAAAAGCAGAGCATAGGAGACCAGGAGGAATGCTTAAGCCATTGGATATCCCTGAATGGAAGTGGGATAAGATTATGATGGATTTCATCACCGGTTTACCGAAGACTAAGGGAGGACATGATGCGATTTGGGTAATTGTGGATAGATTGACCAAATCCGCTCATTTCTTACCATATAAGGTTGATATGCCCTTGAAGAAGATGACCACCCTATACTTGGATAATAAAGTGAAGTTACACGGAGTTCCTATCTCTATAGTCTCGGATCGAGATAGTCGATTCGTCAGTCGGTTTTGAAAGAGTTTACAAGAAGCTTTTGGAACTAAGTTGGATTTGAGTACGGCTTTTCATCATCGCATGCATGATGGACAACTGAGAGGACTATCCAAACACTCGAGGACTTGCTTAGAGCTTGTGTGTTGGAAGTAGGCGGATCATGGGATGATTACTCACCGCAGCGCAGAGTTTGCCTACAAAAACAGCTTATCATGCAAGCATAGCATGCCACCATTTGAAGCGCTGTATGGAAGAAGATGTAGAACGCCGCTGCTTTGGGATGAAGTCGGGGAAGAGACAGATCACATGGCCGTAAATGGTTGAACAAGCTGGCGAAAGGGTCCAGCTTGGTTAAGAAGAATCAAGGCGCACCAAGACAGCGTAAAAGTTGGGCAGACGTTAAAGAAGCACCACACTTGAGTATGAAGTCGGTGATAGAGTGTATCTGCGAGCTTCACCAATGAAGGGAGTGAAACGCTTTGGACAAAAGGGAAAGCTAAGTCCAAGGTATGTTGGACCGTTAGAAATTCTGGAAAGGATTGGACCGTTGGCTTAAAAGCTTAAGTTACCTGAATCCATGTCAAGGGTCCATAATGTGTTTCATGTTTCAATGTTGAAGAAGTGTCTGATGAAGAATGATTCTGAAAGTACAATTGATCCAGAAATTCTACAAGACAATCTTGCTTATGATGAGAGACCGATCAATATTTAGGACCGGAAGGAAAAGATGATTAAGAGACGAATGATCCCATTGGTTTTGGTTCAGTGGAGCAATCATTCACCCGAGGAGGCAACTTGGGAAGTTGAAGATGATATAATCAATGAATTCCAAGAGTTCGTGGATTTACCAGGTATTCTAGTTTCGAGGACTAAACTCCTTTATGGGGAGGAATGTAATATTCCGATTTTTCGAAAATGAGACGTGTCATTTTATAAAAACTAAATATTATTATTTGTTTTCTTTTATGGGAGTTAAGTAATTAATTGATTATATATATATATATATATATATATATATATATATATATATATATATATATATATATATATATATATATATATATATATATTCAAATATGTATATGATTTAAAGGGGATTTCTGATTTTTGGTAATTAGGGATAAATAAGGAAAAAGGATTTATGGGAAATTGGTATTAAGGAAAATTAACACAGATTAATCCCATAACCTAAACATTAAATCAGAAATTCAGACTCCACGCTTTTCTTTCTCTGCGTTTTGAGAAGAGAAAAGGGTTAAAAGATTTTTCACAATATCTGAAGCGTTGCTTGATCGTTTTCAGATCAGAGTAGAGAATTGGAACCCTTGTGAGGAGGACACCATTTGGATTTCAGCTTTGTTGGAAGGGCTGCAGTTTTCTGAGGCTGTTTAGATCGGTTTTTGGCTGCAAATAGGTAAGAGACTCTTCATATGATTTCAATTATCGTTTATAAGGTTTAGATCGTGTTTAAGATGTTTCAAATGCTAGGCAGATGTGTCTTTTCGTTGATCAATGATCATAGATGCTATGGTTTGATTAGATATGTTTTTTCTGTGTTTTATTGGGTTTAAATCGATGTTAATTAGGTTAGACACGGATTAGAAATCGCGTTTTGAAGATTTTATCGCTTTGGGAAACCAGCAAACGGGCGCTTATGATCATAAGAAAGCTCAAACGGGCGCTTGCACAAGGCGCACGGGCGTTTGAGGTTAGAATTTTGATTCAGGATGTAGCCCTTTTTGACGGATGGGCGTTTGGGGTTAGTGGACGGGCGTTTGATGTCAAACGGGCGTCCATAGGATGTCAAACGGGCGTTTGACCTGTTTTACCTTGTTTTTACTGTTTTATTGTTTCAGCTTGGTTTCGGGCTTCATAATCATGTTATTATTATTTTAAACCCTTAATTTGTGATACGTGAACATTTCATAAACATAAACAAGCCTGAATTGAGCTTCGATTCGCTCGCTTAAAACATCGAATGTACTTTAAAGCGGAGTTGAAGTTCGGATCCGCCGGAAGAGCATGATAGGTTTGTGCTTTGATGAATTAGCATTCATCGTTGTCTGTAATTGCTAGGCCTTGTCTATGTCTAGTGGTCTGTGAGGAGAGTAGTATTTGTGAGGAGATTAATTGAAAACACTTAGGTGGTTAGTTAATCATTCTAATAAAATACGATTTGACTAGTAAAAGATTAAACAACATGTCTCTCTTGGATAGGCACCTACTATATCGTGATGTATGTGCTACCTCAAGGTGGAAGAACCCGTAGGTCAAAACCACAAGTTCGGGTGACTCCACCGAGATGTGCGACATCGGAGTCTACCTATTCTAGACTTCGTGGATATTGGTGTGATCCACTAATATGTTGCCAAGAATATCCCAAAAGTGGATATGTGTAAGGCTCCTTGAGTGCGGTTGTAACATAGATAGGCTAAGTAGAAACGTTTAGTCAATTCATGTTGATGGACATGAAATGAACCCCAGATTGAGTCGGTCACATATAAACAACTAAACTTTTAAATATCTTTTCTTCATAAATTGTAATTTTTGTCGTAGCTTCTCTTTCTTATTAGTACCTTGTACTTACCTCAAATGCATGTTTTCTATGTGTTTGGGGGTGAGAGGACGAACAGGTTGATCATGGTTACGAAGAGGAGTTCGATGATGACGTTTGACGACGCCTCGTTGAAGATTATTAATTTATTCATTTCGCTATTCATTTATTAGACTGTTTTAGCACTTCTGGATTAGACTTTTGGTCTTTCGAGACTTGTCGTACGTTCTTTTGGATTTTTCGTAATATCCTGGAATGTAATAAGTTACATTTCTATCTTTAGATTTCATGTTTCTATTCTTGGATGTTTGGAATTTTTATACCCAGTCTTTTGCTTCCGCTTGCTTATTTTTTATAATGATTTAGTAGTAGACTTACATATAAAGTGAATTGTTTTTTATTTTATACGTGCCGAACGTTCCTTTTCCGGATAAGCACTCGGTGTCCGGGAACGGGGCGTTACAAACCTAGCTTATTCCTTTAAATAATACTTGACATAATTTTTTCCTTATTTATTTTATTTTTATATTATTCGGTGGGCTCCACAAATGAGTGATCCACCCAACAAATCTCCCCCTCACGACATTGTGGTGGAATTCGTCATTCCCGTAATAGAATAACATATCTCAAACTTCTCCCTTGTCAACGCTTTTGTCAACATATCCGCACCACTGTCATCCGTGTGCACTTTTTCAGGTCCTAGCAACTTCAACTCCAACACATCCCGAATCCAATGATAACGAACATCAATGTGCTTCGTCCTAGAATAAAATGCTACATTCTTACCAAGATGAATAGCACTCTGGCTATCACAAAGAAACACATATTGATCTTGCTTCAAACGAAGCTCTCGGAGGAACTTCTTCATCCACAAGAACTCTTTACATGCTTCCGTTGCTGCAATATACTCAGCTTCAGTAGTTGAAAGTGCAACACATTTTTGCAACCTCGATTGCCATGACACAGCTCCCCTTGCAAATTCAACCAAATTTCCTGAAGTAGATGATGACACTCTAAATGGTACCAATATTTATACCCATATGCACCCCGAATTCTACTCAAGAGAGGATAGATAGGCTCGTTATTGCTTAGAATATATGTTAAATGCTATGTGCGTGTTTCCAGATCCCACTGCATTTATGCTATTTTCCCGAGGTTTTGGTACTGCGCTTTATCTTGTTTTATGTGTTTTATAGGATGCACCGAACTGGAGCACTGAGAAATGATCCGACCAAAAGGAATGCATTCAATGAGTGATTGAAGTCCAAGAAGAAGCCTGCTGAAGAAAAAGAAGAATAGAAGGCCCGGTAACCCCGAGGGTTAGGCCCGGTAAACCGGTGACTTATTCAACACAAAATTCATTCTGCCGCATTATCTAAGTCAGTTAGGGTTTTAGAGAGTCTTAAGTCGGTCATTGTATTTATATAAGGCCGCATTAGCTGATTATATTATCATACAATAAGTCTTCAAAGTTTTATTATCAATTCTATTACATTACAATTATTATTATGAAATAAAGTTTTCTTGAGCTTTGGAGAGTTGCTTTTGGTTTCCTCCATTCTTCCATCATCTCTAGCTTGAGTAGATCGAGCTAGATCTCCATTGTTGAAGGTATGAAGTTTTGAACGTTCCTTTATTGTCTTCAATATGGTAGATCCTGTCAGTATTTATGTGTTTTACTTAATCTGCATGTTTAACAACCCCATAATTTACTTATTTTAATCAGATCGAGCAATGTAGATCCGTAAATTAGAAAAGCCGCCCCGTAAACCGGGCGGTCTATACCGGTTTACCGAGGCATATTTTATAAAACCTATATTGAATTCACTACAACCACGCTGATCGGCAAGAATAATTAAAACGAGTAATATGTCTAGCCAATCTAGTATTCGTAATTGTGAAATTAACATGTAGGACCGCAAGTGAAGTGTTAATTAGACATAGTCTGATGGACCCTAGAACGTTTCGTCGTTGTCGATACCGTTTCAGTGGGTTAATGTATGAGGTAACTCTCAATATCGCAGCTTCTAGTTCTTTATGTGTATGGGCTATTACGGACCAATTAAGGAGGATAGCTTATGTGATAGATTGTCTACTTCAAAGGTCGGAGTAGATAGGTTGAAGTGCACCCGTAGCTAATAAATATGATAAAACGCTCACGATTAATCTATGGAAATTATGTGGTGAAGAAAACATAACGATTAGCTAATCTAAGTTAGTAGATCGGTGATGAGAGGAGAGGTATACCATGTTTGTTTTTTTTTTTATGTTATTGTTGGTCAATGACCGCTTTTATGTTGCTTTTACTAGGTTAGAATCGTTTATATGTATAAGTTGCATTGTCTCTCGTGGATCGACCTTGACTCGCATTTACTATATTGCGATGTACCTAGTATTCTTGCTAGTAATATCGACGTTAGTGACTTACACGCGATCAAGATTTTTGGCTCCGTTGCCGGGGACAATGGCCAATTTCTATATATAAACGTTTTAATTCTAATTAAGAAGTCGTTTTTATTTTATTTTATTTTATTTTGGGTCTTGAGTCGTTCTGTATCAATCCTGCAAATGTTAAACTGTCAGAATTAGAAAATTCAGGGCCGGTATCCCGAAGGTAACCTCCGAGTTTCCGAGGCCTGGAAAATCAATTTCTGAATGGTTCCTGTTATTCTTTGTTATTCCCTGTTGATTTTAGTTAGTAGGTCCGCAACAGTTGGGATCACACCCAGCTGAAGCGGAAGTTGCTAACCTTTTCTTTGTTTTATTTTGTCTTTTTGTAGATTGATCAGAACACTTCAGAAATTTGATCGATTCAGAGTTGAAAAAGCACAAACAAGCTGAACGATATGCCTAGAACAATCTTGAACATCACACCAATTTCCATGTATCCCGGAACTGAAGCACGAGAGCATTATGAAGCGGTAAAGCAATGGTTGGAAAAAGAGGAGAAAGCGATCAAGCAAGAGCCTGAAGATGACCTTAAGGAGTACAACACATATCGTCAAGGTGAGTTTCCTTGCAAATTAATAGATATATCATCTTCAGATTATGACTCGGATGATCCTCAAGAGGATCCCCGACACGATGTTTTTCGAGCCTCGAGGATCACCTGCACTGCATAACCGTGGTGAAGTTAGAGACCCTCGCACGCTCGTAATCCTAATTTCGTTAATAGAATATCCGTAGGATTAGGTCTCCGGGACTCGCTCGAAAGTTGCAATATTCTTCCATTTTCCTCTCACAAAAGATAAAACTTCCGGTCGTGATGAATCAAACCAGGACCATGACCTTCGTAGATAGAACCAGAGATATGCCTGCTGGTTTGCTTAGAAAGTGCACAATTAAGGCAGGAGGATTCACGTATCCTATCGACTTTACGGTCATAGACGTACCTGAGGATCCTAGTGCCCCAGTTCTTTTAGGACGACCTTTCCTAGCGATGAGTAGGGCGGTTATGGATTTTGATAAGGGGGAGATCACTTTAAGAATGAATAATGATGCAGTATCTTTTGGGATCTAAGAACCCCTAGAAAACCGGCCGGAGAGTTCTAAGATGACGTATGCTTTGGGGAAGGTAGAGATCTTGGAGATTGAGGGGCTTAAGAATAGAGAGGTTGTCATAGAAACCGTTGAGCAAGAGTTTCTGAGATTAATGCTGAGAGAGAAAGAAGATCAGGACCACGACAAGATGCTCACTGAAGCTAGTCCTTCCTTGTTGCATAGTGAACGAGTCGAGCTGAAAATGGAAAACGTGGAGTCCTTGAGTTTAAAGCCTAAATATCGACGCAGAGGTAGACGTAGCACGCAAGCTAAAATGGAGAGGCGTGCTAGGAAGAGAGCTCAAAAATGTTCTTTGAAAGTGCAAACCTCTGGAATGAAAGTTTGGCGAGTGAAGGCTCCAACCCTTGATTGATCGGAGATCTGAAGAAAGTCGAGTTGGCGACTATAAACTCAGAACTTTCTCTTCAAACCCTTAGGTAGTTTAGGATTGAATAAAAGTAGCCGGATGAAGGGACGAGCTTTTTTTCATCCTACCACAAACTTAGGTTTGAAAATGAATGGTTGTTGAAAGGTTTTTTTACCTCGTTGTGGATTCTAGTGAAGTAGGTTATGTTTTGAGTCGGAAGCAACAAGTGGAAGAGTAAAGGGTAGTCAAATTGAGGTCAACACTGAGCAAAAAGGTTGAGTAATAAGTGCAGAGAAGGCAGATAGAAAAATCTAGGGAAAAATACCCCCGGTTTCTCGAGGGTAACCTCCGGGTTACCGAGGCTTGATTTTTGGATTTCTGAACGTCAGTGCATAAAGCTGAATTTTTAGAGACACGTAGAGGACACACGTTGCATCGACACGGCCGCTAGCGTAAAAACCCCCTTTTCCCCTATTTTCAAAATTTTCATCCTTTCCCACACTCCACCATAACTCCACCTCAATCCTATCAATCACCTCCTCAATTCCCTCACCCTAATAACTTCTCTACCCATTATCCCACTAAACCATCCACATTCATTCCATTCTTCCTATTTAAACCACCCCCTCATCACCATTATCATCATTCTTATCATTTCATCTTTTTCATTCACCAAACTTCTCCCATTCCTTCTTCCTTTCTGAAATTTGACCACCATCACCACCAAATCACCACCAAACCACCACCATAACCGACCAAATTCCTTCCATTTCCAAACCCTAAACACCATTTCCTAACCTTGTTGCTGAGTTGTATTGCTACTGCTACGGTGAAGTGCTGCAATTTCTTCTTCTTCCATCATCAGAGGCACAGTCCAGAAAGAAATTCAGAAAAGTTCAGGCCGGTACCGAGGGTTCTTTTTCAGAAACAGCTTCTGTATCAAGTTCTATACTCATTCAGGATGGGTCCTAAGCGTGAAAGGTCAGTTGTTCATCCCAGTGGATATCAGACAGTGTATGGAGATGCCAATCCCTTGATAGATGGGGTAGCGCAATTCCATTCTTTAGCTATTTACGAGTCGTTCTGAGGACATTGGAATGCAAGACCAGTGGCTCGAGAATGAGGGGTAGATTTGGACGACTGCGGGATGATATTTCTGGAGGCCCTACGAGCACAGGATTTACTGGATATGGCTGAGGCACCGGAAAGATTCAACGCTACGGTGGTAAGAGAGTTTTATGCATATGTTTCGCATAACCCCGGAGCCACATTTGCTATGGTTCACGGTGTCAAGGTTGATTTTTCGATTGATCGGATCAACGATCATTTTGGGGTCAGACATCCACCGGTGGGTCCGGATGAGTACACATCCTCGAGCAACATTGCTGATTTCGAGAGGATGGATATGGTTGCTGATTTCTTAGGGGTGCAATGGAAGCGTAATCCTGCAGGAGCCCCCACCATCTTCCTAGAGAATGAGCTATCTTGGGACCGGAAGATGGTCAATCGATTTGTCTGTGCTTGCCTACTTCCGACGAAGCACACTATTTCTGTCACCCCTTCGAGGGCAAAGTTGATGTTTTATTTAGAGACGGGTGCCCCAATCAACATCGGTCTGTTGATGCATAGCCGTATCCATGAGCTTGCCACCACTTCTGAGTGAGAGCTGCTACCTTACGGGCCGATGGTTGATATGTTTGCTCTATAGGCCGAGGTGAAGATTCTTGTGAGTGATGATTGGGAAGATCCTGAGCCTCAGCTCAGTTCACAATCAGTTTCGAGAGTTCAAAGACAGGTTAGAGCAGAGAGAGAGCGTACTCCGGTGCTTGGTGCACCGAGAACTCAGAGAGCCTTGCTTGAGGAGCACTCGCGAGAGATTGCGAGTCTGCATCGCAAGATGGATCGGATTATTGACTTTCTAGGAGTTCTACCTGCTACCCCGCCACCTAGGACTGCCCCACATCGTAGAGCATCATCTTCAGCCGCTGCCGCCTCAAGTTCTGCACCACCTCCTGGTTTTGAGCCAAGGGACGACTGGGAGGGTGATTCCGATGAGGACTAGCTTTTAGTTCTTTTTATTGTTGTTTACCATTTTTTTTTGTTTTTATTTTATTTTCCTTTCCTACTTAGTTGATGTAGCAGAATATATTTTATATAATGATTTTGTCGGCTTAAACTGTTTTGGAGATTATTTATTTTCTCTTTTACTGCCGCATTTTTGTTTACAGTTTGTTGTCACCACTATTCTTCTTGGTTTTTCTTGAGATACATAGCACAGATTCTTCATGGACTACTTACATGAGCCCGATTCTTCTTTGGTTCCGCCCTTAACCGAAGCTAAGTTCCTTTTCATTTTTCATTTCTCATATTACACATTGGGGACAATGTTTCGATTAAGTGGGGGGGGGTAAGGAAACGTCACTTAGCTTTTTAGCATTATATTCCATGAATTGTGTGATTGTCTTGTTTCTCTTTGATGCACGATTCACCACTCGATTTTGATTCATTTCATTGCTAATTTTGAACAATTAGAAATCTTTGATCTTTTTTGAGTTAATTGACTTCGCTTCTTTGTTTTACTTTGCACGAGTAAGAGAAAGTGTCCACTTTTGAAGTAGTGGCGATTAATTTATATTCGTTATGAGCCACCATTTTAAGCACGTATAACTCACTTCCTTAGTGTATAGTCGATAGCATATTGCTTTGACTAGAGTTGACCCTGGCTTTATCACGAATCATGTTTCACTTACGCATAAAAGGCAAAGGAATTTAGGATTCGGTAGTTTATCATGAGTGGGGCCGTGAGGATAGTTAAATCAATGAGAGTTCACCCGCCAAGAAAGAGAAGTGCATTGAAATATATACATCTATATTTTCTTTGGCAATATCTTAGTCGATGGAGCGTAAGACGCACGACTTTTGCATAGACCGATAAACATGAGCCTAAGAGTAATATATGCTCGGATCTCGATCCGCCTTGCCAGCTCAATTAATTAATAAATACATGTTCAAGACTGGTTAGTTCGACTACAGGTTGACATAATGTGAGATTGTCTGCATTTCTGAGCGGTTGTGAAAGTTATTGCACACACACATTGGCTCATGACTTGAATAGTGTTTAATATGTTACTGATGGATACGAGTGGCATGATTTTGATCTTGGCTTAGTAATTGTTTTTAATTAACTTGTGCATTGATCAGGGGTGTTGTTTTCTTTTCGCCTTTTTGCTCGGGACGATCAAAAGCTAAGTGGGGGGTAGTTGATGACACTCTAAATGGTACCAATATTTATACCCATATGCACCCCAAATTCTGCTCAATAGAGGATAGATAGGCTCGTTATTGCTTAGAATATGTGTTCAATGCTATGTGCGTGCTTTCAGGATCGTAATTCTGCATCTATGATATTTTCCCTGAGGTTTTGGTACTGTTTTGTCTCGTTTTGCGTGTTTTATAGGATGCACCGAATCTGGAGCATTGGAGAACGGATCTGGACCAAAAGGAATGCATTGGGCTGAGTGATTGAAGTCCAAGAAGAAGCCTGTTGAAGAAAAAGAAGAATAGAAGGCCTGGTAACCCGAGGGTTAGGCCCGGTAAACCGGTGACTTATTCAACACGAAATTCATTCGGCCGCATTATCTAAGTCGGTTAGGGTTTTAGAGAGTCTTAAGTCGGTCATTGTATCTATATAAGGCCGCATTAGCTGATTATATTATCATACAATAAGTCCTCATAGTTTTATTATCAATTCAATTACATTGCAATTATTATAATGAAATAAAGTTTTTTTGAGCTTTGGAGAGTTGCTTTTGGTTTCCTCCCTTCTTCCATCATCTCTAGCTTGAGTAGATCGAGCTAGAACTCCATTGTTGAAGGTATGAAGCTTTGAACGTTCCTTTATTGTCTTCAATATGGTAGATCTGTTCGTATTTATGTGTTTTACTTAATTTGAATGTTTAACAATCCTATAATTTACTTATTTTAATCGTACTGAGCAATGTAGATCCAAATTAGGAAAAGCCACCCCCGGTAAACCGCCGGTTTACCGAGGCATATTTTAGAAAACCTGAACTGGGATTCACTATAGCTACGTTGATCGGCAGTAATAATTAAAACGAGTAATAGGTCTACCCAATCTAGTATTCGTAATTCATAAATTAACATGAAGGACCGCAAGTGAAGTGTTAATTAGGACATAGTCTTGATGGACCCTAGGAACGTGCTGGTCAGTGTCGGCAGCTGTCTAGGCGGGTTAGCGGTATGAGCTAACTCTCAATATCGGCAGTTCTAGTTCTTTATGCGTATAGGATATTATGGACAAATTAAGGAGGGTAGCTTATGATATATTGTCTCATCGCCAAAGTGTCGGAGTAGATAGGGTTAGAATTGCACCCATAGCTGATAAATATGATAAAACGCTCACGATTAATCTATGGAAATTATGTGGGGAAGTAAACATAACGATTAGCTAATCCAAGTTAGTAGATCGGTGATGAGAGGGAGAGGTATACCATGTTTTTTTTTTTTTATGTTATTGTTGGTCAATGACCGCTTTTATGTTGCTTTAACTAGGTTAGAATCGTTAATATGTATAAGTTGCATTGTCTCTCGTGGATCGACCTTGACTTGCATTTACTACACTGCGATGTACCTAGTATTCTTGCTAGTAATATCGACGTTAGTGACTTACACGTGATCAGTAGACTGTAAGAATCAACATCTCCACCATATCGTAATCAATGAAACCAACCAACACCTATTTTTCACCACCAAAAGTAAGGCATAAATCTGTAGTACCCCTGAGATATCTCATAATCCATTTCACAGCATTCCAATGCTCTCTACCAGGATTAGAAAGAAAACGACTGACCTTACCAACTGCACAAGCTATGTCTGGTCTAGTACATACCATGGCATACATCAAACTACCCACCGCTGAAGCATACGGGACCTTCTGCATCTTTTCATTTTCATCATTGCTAGAAGGACACTGTTTGATACTTAACTTGAAATGAGATGCAAGCGGACTGGACACTGCTTTCGCATCACTCATGCTAAATCTCTGAAGCACCTTCTTTATGTACTTCTCTTGTGATAAATAAATTTTCCTGGCCTCTCTGTCACGAGTAATGTGCATCCCTAAAATGTGCTTTGCATGACCCAAGTCTTTCATGCCAAAAGACTTGCTCAACTGCTGCTTCAACCTGTCAATCCTTGAAGCATTCCTGCCAACAATCAAAATATCATCAACATAGAGTAAAAGAATGATAAAATCATCCTCTGAGAATCTGCTAATAAACACACAAGGATCTGAAGTTGTCTTCCGGTAACCGTGCTCCTTCATGATAGACTCAAATTTCTTATACCACTGTCTAAGCGCTTGCTTCAACTCATAAAGACTTTTCATCAACTTGCACAAAATATCCTCTTTTCCTTTCACCTGAAAACCCTCTAGCTTCTCCATATAGATGTCTTCTTCCAAATCACCATGAAGAAAGGCTGTTTAACATCCATCTGCACAACCTCCAAATCATGACTAGCTGCCAAGCCAAGAACAATCCGGACAGAAGACGTTTTCACAACATGAGAGATAATCTCACCAAAATCAATGCCCTTTCTCTGACCAAAACCTTTTACTACTAATCTGCCTTATACCGAGTAGTAGAATTACCGTCTTTGTTTTTAATTCTGAAGACCCACTTATTCTTCAAAGTTTTCTTCCCCTTAGGCAATTTCACCAACTCATATGTGTGATTGTCATGCAAAGACTTCATCTCGTCTTTCATAGCGTCAAGCCATTTATCTTTATGTTCACCATCCATGGCCTCCTCAAAACATTCAGGCTCTTCACTATCTGAGAGCAAAACATACTCAGTTACTGGATATCTAGTTGAAGGGTATATCTCTCTAGTAGATCTCTTGAGAATAACTGGTGGAGCCTCATCTGGTACTGTTTCCTCAATCATAGTATCGTCAATGTTCTGATCAAAATCAATTGCATCATCTGCATCATCCTGCTTATTACCCTGGTCATCAACTGCACCATGCTCCTCTATAGGTGTAGGAGAATTTATCTCCAAGTCAGCTGAACCATCACCAGCCTGAGGTGTTGAACTCTGATCTTTATCAACATCCTGCAAAGTCTCATTCTCTGCAAACACAACATCTCGGCTTCTTATCACTTCTTGTCAACAAGATCATAAAATTTGTACCCAAACTCATCTTGACCATAACCTAGAAAAATACATTGTTTAGTCTTAGCATCAAGCTTATACCTCTCATCTTTAGGAATGTGAACATAAGATTTACAACCAAAAACTCGTAAATAATAGTAAGATACATCTTTACCTCGACCATACCTTTCGAGGAACATATTTCTTGCAAAGGAACACATGGAGACAGATTTAGTACATGAACCATCAGACTCAAAGCTTCACCCCAAAAGGATTTAGGCAATCCGCTTGTGAAAGAAAACATCCGACTTCTCCATTAATGTTCTGTTCATCCTCTACGCCAAGCCATTCAACTGTGGAGTCTTTGGCGGTGTTCTCTCATGTCTGATACCCTGCTGCTTACAGTAATAATGAAATGGACCTTTGTATTCACCTCAATTGTCAGTCCGATACACTTCATCTTCTTTCCAGTTTCCCTTTCAACTGAAACTTGAAACTGCTTGAACACATCAAACACTTGATCTTTTGTCTTCAAAGTGTAGACCCAAAGTTTTCTTGAGTGATCATCAATAAACGTCACAAAATAGCGGGAACCACCAAGCGTCCTTGTCTTCATAGGACCACAAACATCAGAATGAACAAGCTCAAGTACTTCTGACTTTCTTGAAGGTGGAGTTGATTTAAAAGAAACTCTAGATTGCTTCCCTGCAAGACAATGAGCACACTTTTCCAAATGCAAACTGTTAGAACAAGACAATAAATTTTTCTTAGATAAGACAATCATTACTTTCAACCTCATATGACATAACCTCTTATGCCACAACTCAGTCTCATCACGTGACTCTACTGCATGAGCCTCATAAACTATAACTTTGGCTTGAGTCAAGAAAAGTGTAGATGTCTTTGTACCTCTAGCCACAACTGAAGATCCCTTTGTGAGATTCCACTTATCACAAGAAAATGAGCTATTATAACCATCATCACACAGTCTGCCAACAGAAATCAAATTCAACTGGATCCTCGAAACATGCTTAACTTTGCTTAAGAATCGGGTTTGGTACCATTAGACGACGCTCTCCAAACTAATATCTCCAACACCTGTACACTTTAAGATAGAATCTTGAGCCGTTCTCACATCACCAAAGTCACCTGGAGTGTATGATGTGAAAAACTCTCTTCTTGAAGTAGCATGGACCGAAGCACCACTGTCAACAACCCAACTAGTCATATCATCAACCTCTTGAAACACAAGGAAATCAACAGAAGAAGCTGCATTAACTATCTTCCTTCTTCTCATCATCTTTCTTGTCATTGTTTTCTTTTTTCTCCCGTTTCAATTTAAAGCAAAATTTCTTGATGTGTCCATTCTTGCCACAGTGATTGCATTCAAAAAATTTCACTTGCCCGTGGATTTACTTCTACTTCGACCTCTATCTCTAGAAGCTCTACTTTGACTTCTCCCTCGTGACTTAGTAACCAAGACATCCGATTGTGAGGAAACACCATGTGCCTTCCTCCTTGTCTCTTCACTACAAGAAAATTGTGTTTTAGTGACAAAAGATGAATGACGGGAGGTTATACCCGTCATTAAATTGCTAAAAACAAGTGAATGATGAATAAATTTAAATCCCGTTATTATTTATCATATTTTCCGTTATCACCCATACACTAAAAAAATTCCCGTCATTGTTTGTTATTATTTTTTTAACAAAACCCCAACCACCAAATTCATCATGTAATCTTATTTTAAAAAATCAGTTACTTATACTTAACAAAACCCATATTCTTCTCAAAATAAAAAAACAAACCATCTTAATCCAAAACAAAAATAAAAATCAATTTCTACCGACTCCTCTGTACTCCTCTCGCCTCATTCATCCTTCTCCGCTGTCTATCCTTCTCTGCCCTCCAGCCACCTCCACATGCTGGAAATCAGTCAACCACCGTCTCACAAGACCATTAGGACTTCCATGGTGGCAGGGCCACCAACGAGCTTCGGTCAAAACAAAGGGACAGTGGCGGCAATCAATTAACCACCGTCGCACTCGACTATCAGGACGTCCATGGTGGCAGGGCTACCCACAATCCTCGGTCAAATTAGAGGGATAGTGGCGCCTCATCGTATATTCAAAGCCTTATCACTAAGCCGGAAACCTTCATTTCATTATTCATCTTTTCTCTGCAAATTTTTCTCATGAAAACTTTAACCTAGTACATATTTATATAAATTTTACTCTTTTTAGAAATGTTGGATCTATTGTTGTCTATTTATGTGATTTGATTTCAGACCTTATATACTTTGTTGTTTTTGTGCTTAATCTTGAATTAATAATCTGTGTAAGAGAATATTCGTGTGAGCCTGCAGACTTGTCAGACTCGACTATTGGTCTGAATCGAATTTTGCCTCCAACAAAGCCTTTTGCGGTTGGTATATCAAAGTAGAACCGTTTGTTGTAGCACTTAGCAAATAAGTGTGCCTCTTTTGTTCATTTTTATTTTTTGCTTTATGCAGTTTCTGAGACTACAAGCACTACCAATGTTCATGTGGGACTCATCTAGCATTCATCTTCTTAGAAGTATTTTTTGTTCTCTTTTAGCAAGTTATTAAATATTTAGATCCATTTTGTATGTGCACCGCATATTCCTTTTATAACCTGAACAAATTGGTAGACTAGCTGGTTGAAACACATCACACTTAATTACTAATGCACAAAATTGGTGACATTTTTTGCCAAGGGGAATTACAAAAATTAAATGCAACTGGAGGTCTAGAACCAAGTACTAAGGATGTCAGGTATTTCTCTATTCATCTTGCAAGAAATGATTCAACTTTATTAGGTTTTGACTAAGACACAAACATTATGTACCTCCACTACATTGATATGTTCTGAATTCAGAGTCCTCCTGACCTTTGTTTTTAGGTTTCCACTTCTAAGAAGACTTTTCAGTAGCCCTGGGAACTTTCATCACAAGCAGCATGTGTATGTCCATAAACTGGACACACATCAAGGACACAATGGGGGGCAACTGGGCTCCCATCCAAAATGGGAATAGATGAGTTGTATGATTGGCTTAAACAGTACCCGTTGGGCTTATAGTGGTTCTGTTTGTGTTTGTTACTTGTCTTTTTTACTTTGACTTGTCTTTTTGAACTCACTGTTTGCATTCTCAACAACAGGCCTCAAGTGCTGCACCTGATCCAACAGCTTCCATGAATTTTTTTGATAATATAAGATGTGGCATGTCTTTTGATGACGACTCTGAAAATATAGACGTAAGGAAAAAAAAACCATGAGTTTGTGTGATTACTAAGCTTATTCTAATGTTTCATTTGTTCTTTTTTATTGGAAATGTTTTTGTTCACGTGTTGAAAGGTTATTTTAAGGTGAACTTCCACTTCATGGTTCGTTGTTTGTATTCTTGAGTCTCTATATAGCTTCGATCTTAATTCTGTATGTTTTTAATAAGCACGTCATTTCACCCTAAAATTCTGGAATCGGGATAATAACGTACATTCTTTTATAACACTTGAATTTTCTCTAAATATTTTTCAGGTTATGTGTCTACACATCACATGTCATCTCAACAATGTATTCCTAATTTATGAGTGTTGAGGGACCAATCCCTGCCCCCTGAAATTTGGCTGGGTTAGTTTTATTTGTACATGTTAACTCAATTGGTCAAAGGTTAGCATCCATCTATTGAACTATGGTTGAAAAATATTGCACTCTAGTTGAAATCTAGTTCAACTCAATGAGATTTTCCTCTTGGGATACTATCATTTTCTCATATAAACTATTAGGTTTTGCGCTGAAATTACTGTATCTGCTTGATGTTAGGCAATTACGTGTGAGCATGAACAATTGTGCATCTTGTCTAATTAGTTTTCTAAATCTTTGCCTTTTGTTTGAGCATGAACAATTGTGCTTCTTGTCAAATAAATTTGTTGTGCGCCTTTCTTTGAAGTTTCTATTGTGTCAGAACACTGAAGCCTCATGGAGAAAGGTATTAGGTTCTTTAGTTATTGTGTGTGTACTTTATGAGCTCTCTTTTTTTTCATGGTGGGTAGGTGGGGGAGGGGGGGGCTAATTTGAGGGGTTTTAAAGAATGGTCCTTATTTTTTCAGACTTGGTAATCCTTCAAGGTGATGTTATAGTTGGAGTCTTGGAAAGAATGTAGCTAGTCACTTTCAGTTTTGTCTTTTATGTTGATTCAAGAGTGTCTAATTATGTATGTTTGGTCTTGATGTAGTTCTGATAATGGCAGAGTAAAAATCAAGGATCTTCCATCAAGTAGATTGATAGCAAAATAACTAACTGCTAACTTTAACCGACAGAGTATCGGGTCAACAGTAGTATAATGGTAACAAGGTCGAATCCACAAGGAATAACGTTTAAGTACCAAAGTCGACGTAGAACTTAGTTCAGGTCAAGATTATGGTAGGGAGATATTACACTAGTGCAAAAGTAAAGATTAACTAACGGTTGTAGTTCTAGTTATTAAAAGGTATAGCCGAATTATGATCCAACGAGTTACTTTTACCCCTAAGAGAAGACTTGACAGGAGCGTGTTTTAACCAACCTACCTTTCCACGAAGAATTTAACGACATCCACGGGTGCCAACTCCCAATTACGGTGTTAAGGTGCGAACAACTCTCACTCAACACCTATGTGAAGTTAATTAATTTTCCCTTTAGAAAACCGATTAACCTAACATGATTACGCTCTAGAGTCGCTCGAACAACGATGACAAACCTCTCAGATTGGAAACGGTCCTAACAACTAGGCCGAATCTCACTTAACGATCTAAAACCCTTATCCCACATCTCACCGCAAAATACATCTATAGGTTCGATGTGTGTGACGAACAACTAGGTGATCAATCTAATTCAAAGACGTTTAAAATAAGTTTTAGGACGTGGATTAATTATTAAAACATAAAATTACGCGCTGCACAACTCCCCTTCAATCCCCTTTAGGGCGTTTCACTCGATTTTACATAATTCGACTATACACAAATTTAGTTACTCATGATGGTGATAACAACGGAATGATTAAAGGAAATTATACTAAAGACAGTAAGTAAGTAAAAGCGAATTCAACATCATATGAAAAACAGTAAATAAGTGCTTATAGTTATATATATATAGTTACATAGATAGATAGATATATATAAGTGCATAAAAGTATATATATATATATATATATATATATATATATATATATATATATATATATATATATATATAGTTATAAGTGCGTAAAAGTAAATAAAAGCTCGAAAACATTAATCTATTGATAATTATCCCATTACAACGATATTTTAACTAATTTATATAAAAACATATACATATATATATACATACTTAGACATATACATATATCTATATATATATATATATAGCCCCAAAAGAGATGGTGATGAAGAAATAAAAAGATGGAGAAGATCAAAAGGAGAAAAACTAAGAATAGATATATATATATATATATATATATATATATATATATATATGGATCTAATTATATCACAAAAAAAAAAAATAAAAGCTTGATGATCATGGATGATGATCATGGACGATGGAGAAGATGAGGGGGAAGAAGAAAAGAGAGGTTGGAGAAGAGAGGTTGGAGAAGAGAGGTGAATTAGCAAAGATTTTTGATGGATTTTGGGGTAGTATATATAGGAAATATGTGTATGTATGTATATGTATGTGTAGGGATGATCATGGCTGAAGAAGATGATGAACAGCACGTTCATTTTCATCATTGAAACAGCCGGATCGATCCGGAACATCTAGGATCGATCCGGTCAAAAATCTTGATCCGTATTGGCCAAAATTCGCCTATACTGTATCGTGATTCAAGTAAAATGGCCATATCTTGAGTTGTAGACATCGATTGACGTGATTCAAAGTGCGTTGGAAAGCTCCGAAAAGATCTACAACTTTCATTAAGGACACTGCTTGAGAAAATGCCGTTTTAATGAGCCATTTGTTCGTCGAAGATATAATTCGTTAGTGGTGCACTAACTAACCACTGGCCCACTCGACCACTTAAGTCGGTGGCACACTCTTATATCCCTAAAAATACCTCTTTTAGGCCTCAAAAGCGTGTCATTACTCGGGATTTTGGTCAACCTATAATTCGCAATAAACCACCAAAATACCAAACGAACTGACATTTACACACCGGTTACTAAACCGGTACAAAACTTATAAAACACGATAAAAATACGATATTTTATAAAATATTAATGACTTATATATTTTTATGAAATTTAGGAATTAAAGACTCGAAATGATACAAAAGTGCTCAAAATGATATCGAAACGGAGTAAAATGTTATGAAGATAATCGTGAATTTTTCCTCATCACAACCCCCCACTTAGCTTTTTGGTGCCTTCTTGAGCAAAACATGCGATAAAATAAAATGAATGAGGAAAAATTCATGAAGAGATAAGATGTAAGGGACAACCGGATGATGAAACCATTCGAATTATAACCACACGTTAACCTCAATATAAATGTATAACAGAGTGCGTGTGCACATGCCTTTCAATTTCCACTATCCTCTCTTGAATAATTCAAGCAAACGCACAAGTATCCATTCGAGATACCCTAATGACTTTCTAGGTATAAGCGAGAATGATTCCACACAAAATCCTCACGTGTACTTATTAGGATACTCCCTAAAGCATATCATTCGATTTTTATACTGGGGATAGTCGAGAAGATAACTAAGTTTTCAACCATGCTTAATTCATTCCCAAAGCAATAGGATGTTTCGTGATAACACCCTAGTGGACTTAATTTCACATGTGTAGCATATGCCTTCATTCCCAAAGCAATAGGACGTTTCGTGATAACCCCTGCATTTGGACTACTATCATCGTGCAATTGCCTCTCTTTCCCAAACAATAGGACGTTTCGTGATAACACCCTAGCCGGACTACTATCATCGGGCGTCGGGAGCTTTTAAACCTCATGTAGTGATATAGGACGCTTCGTGATAACGCCCTATCGCACTCAAATCATTGGTAGCTACAACCGACGTATATATAGTTCATCTTAATTTGGTATTTTTCTTTTCATTCCACTTAACTTATATCCTTTCTATCACATTCAAACCTTCGGATATTCACAAAGACACGCTCAAAAATTAGGTACTAAGTTCCGCAATTATCTCTAGAATAACCACTAGGATCTTGAATGGATATAGTTTAAAATTTTCGCTTCAATATCAAAGGCTTACGTGAACAATGAATTCATGTTACACAAATAAATTTGGGGTTAAATGCACTTACGGTTCACTTTGGTTATATACATCCAAATCGATCATTACATCATCAAATCCATGAAATATATACCTTATACAATTTATTTTAATCAACTAAATAATGCTCGAAAAATAAATCAAAAACTAAGGGATTTTCTGATACAAAATAAATACTTAATGCCATTACTTAGACCAACCTCGACTCTACCCCACTTACGAACTTGCAATGTCCCAAGCGTGTGAATGAGATAGAGAGGAAGACTTAGCTTATAAACCTGGCAGAAAGGTGCTGCTACGAATCCCAGAATAAATGACCATGAAAGCACGACCGAATCCCTATACAAAACCAAAACAAAGAAAACACGGGACATGGTCCTCGTGCCAAGACATCGAACAGAGGGATATGGGAATAATAAGAAAATGGCCTTGTCACGTCAAAAATTCGATAGGCAATATATAGCACATAATAGCTTTAGATGGAAAAATCACCATACGGGTAAAACACGTAACATCTAAGCATATACGTATCATAGAGAGTATCACATGAGCATATATCATAGTCAAGTCAGCTATTCCTAGATTCAATTTTATTACACACAGTTTTATTAAGGCGAGAAAACTCACCATTATACTACAACGACCAGAAATTTGAAACAGACTAGATCATAAAATGAAATGTGTGAAAGAGCGTTGAGTCTTTTATACCCAGATCCTCAAGGGTTCAACAACCTAAGTCCAAGAAATGATGTATTTGAATGTTTTCTTTTTTCTCCATCGGGATTTTCGGATAACCACCTAATCGTTCCCTGTTTAATGACATTCAAACCTTCATCTCGAGACTTGGTTGTGCTTTGTGTTCACCTTTCATTATGATCATACTTTCCTGATTCTTCATTTCATCAAGACTAGTCTTATCCAAATTATTATTATTTAACGGGTCGCCTCCCGGTAGCGCTTTTGTTTAACGTCGTTGGCTCGACTAAAACTCGTAAACGATTTATCAAGACTGGGATCGAGTCAAATGCACAATTTCGAGAGCCTCATCGAATGGTAACTTCTCATACTTTTTTTAGACGCAGCCGTTCGTGATGAACGTTCCGTGCTTCGGATGTGTTACCTCGATGGCTCACGAGTCTAAAACTCGCAATACCGTATATGGTCCCGACCACCTTGACTTAAGTTTGCCTTGAAATAAATGGAGGAGAGTATTATAGAAAAGGACCTCATCACCTACGTCGAAAATACGAGGTTTGATCAACTTATCATGAAGCATTTTGGTCTTTTCCTTATATTTCGCGAACAATCGTAAGCTTGAAAGCGAAACTCATCTAACTCGCTCAACTGAGCCATCCTTCTTTCACCGATTAACGCGTCATCCATATTTAGATTCTTAATCGCCCAATAGGCCTTATGCTCTAAATCTACGGGAGATGGCAAGCCTTGCCAAAAACAAGCATGTAGGGTGACATACCTATTGGTGTCTTGAACGCATAGATTCGGTGTGCCCAAAGCGCATCATCTAACTTCTTTGACCAATCCTTAAGATTAGAATTGACTGTCTTCTCCAAGATTCTTTTAATTCCCGATTGGACACTTCTACTTGGCCACTAGTCTCGAGGGTGGTAGCAAAGGCCTAACTTATGAGTGACCCCATACTTCATTAAAAGCTTATTGAAATCTCTATTTGTAAAGTGACTTCCATTGTCACCGATTATTGCTCGAGGTATTCCAAACCGGGATAGAATATGTTTTTAAGAAACCGTATGACTACATGTTTATCGTTAGTAGGCGAAGAAATTGCCTCAACCCACTTTGAAACGTAATCACAAAGCGACAAGAATGTGCGATTCCCGAAAGAAGACGGATATGGTCCCATGAAGTCTAATCCCCATATATCAAAAACTTCACACACTATTATCGGTTTTGGGGCATCTCATTTCTCTTGAAATCCTCCCCGACAGCGTTGATGGGCGTTACATGTCTTAACATACGCATGTGCATCCTTGAAAATAGTGGGCCAGTAGAACCCACTTTGTAACACCTTCAATGATGTTCTCTCACCCGAGAAGTGGCCACCGGCCTCTTTATCATGGCAGAACGAGAGAATACTCACTATCTCACTGTCATCAACACATCTCCTCAGGATTCCATCTGCACAAAGCCTAAAAAGTAAGGGATCCTCCCACACATATCGGTTCACCTCGCTATAGAACTTCTTCTTCTGGTTCTCATCAAACTCAGGATCTACGAACCCACACTCATGATAATTAACGAATGGGGCATACCATGGGTTTCCTTTCTTTCCTCTCTGCAGAAAATTTCCTCTCTTAACCGGGAGCATCGTATCCACTACGAACAACTGCTCATCCCGAAAACGGTCATCAATCTCAACTTTTGTAAAACATCTCTCTTCACTCGGCTCCATCCTACTCAGATGGTCAGCTACAACGTTCTCACACCCTTTTCTATTCTTAATCTCTACATCGAACTCTTGAAGAAGCAAGATCCACCTTAACAAGCGTGGTTTTGCATCCTTCTTGGCAAATAGGTATTGCAACGCAAAGATGGTCGATGTGAACTATGACTTTCGATCCAACCAAGTATGACCGAATTTGTCGAAAGCAAAAACAACAAACTAAAAGTTCCTTTTCGGTTGTGGCGTACTTTTGTGAGCCGAGTTCATGGTATGACTTGCATAGTAGATGTGGCGAAACAACTTGTCAACCTTCCGACCTAGGGCGGCTCTACGGCATAATCACTGCATCACACATCACTTCGAACTCCTTAGACCAATCGGTGCTACCAAGATAGGAGCCGAAGTAAGAAGTTTCTTAAGAGTTCGAAAAGCATCTAGGCATGCCGCATCAAAAACACAAGGGCACCTTCATCAATTGAAGAGTAAGAGGTCTAAGAACGTGGGAAAAACCGGAATGAATCTACGATAAAAAACTCGCATGTCCCAAGAATGAACGTAGAGTCTTCAGATTTGTAGGCATAGGAAGCTTAGAAATTGCCTCTATTTTTGCTCTATCGACCTCTATTCCTTTACCCGATACCTTATGTCCTAAAACAATTCCTTAGTTACCATGAAATGACATTTTTCCCAATTTAAAACCAAGTTTGTCTTTTCACAACGTGCAAGCACCTTATCAATATTCGACAAACACTCATCAAAAGTATCACCAAAAACGCTAAAGTCATCCATAAAAACTTCCATGAAATTCTCTATCATATCGGCAAAGATAGCCATCATGCATCGCTGGAACGTCGCGGGTGCATTACACAACCCAAACGGCATTCTTTTGAATGCAAAGGTGTCATACGGACATGTGAATGTAGTCTGATCCTGGTCATGTATATCGATGTGAATTTGATAATAGCCACTAAAACCGTCCAAAAAGCGAAGAAATGCATGACCACTCAGACGCTCTAGCATTTGATCAATAAAGGGTAGGGAAAATGATCTTTCCTAGTCTTATCATTCAAAGACATCACGAAAATCAATACAAACTCGTGACCAAGAACTAAACGAGTAGGAATGGGCACACCTTTTCATTAAGCTCAACCGTGATGCCTCCTTTCTTGGGCATGACTTTTGTGGGGCTCACCCATTCACTGTCGGAGATTGCGTAGATTATCCCTAACTCAAGCATCTTTACCACGTCTTTTCTTACCACTTCTTGCATATGTGGGTTCAGCCGTCTCTGAAATTGCCTAACCGGCTTGGCACCTTCTTCCAGGATGATCTTGTGCTTGCAGATATCAGCACTAATCCCTTTTATGTCAACCATCTTCCATCCAAAGGCTTTTTTGTGTTTCTTCAAGACGTGGATCAACTTAGCTTCCTGCAAAACGGTTAGTGCAGACGAAACAATAAGAGGAAGTAATTCATCAGGTTCTAAAAACACATACTTTAAATGCTTAGGAAGTGGCTTCAGCTCCAGATCAGTAGGTGGTTCCTCGATTGACGGCTTTGGCGACTTGCCGACCAAACCGAGCTCTAGCTTCTTATTCGACTTGCGTCGACAAAAGGAGTTGCCTCCAAATGATATACTGAACTCTCATTTGTGGATCGTCATCCTCATGCGGTGCTTGACTTCATCATGCATTCTTCCATTGGTTCTTGGTATCCTGCGCAGGTTAGTGCGCTCCAAAATACAAGGATATATAGCATCAACGGAGAAAAACAATCACTCTTTTCATCATCGTGGATGCTTCATTGCATTATAAACATTTATGGTCGTACTCTCCTTCCCGACTGTAGTATAATCTCTCCTCTCTTAACGCGTCTATCAAGGTCTCTCCTGTGTTCAAGAAAGGCCGACCTAACAAAAGTGGGGTTTTAGTATCCATATCCATATCTAAGACTACGAAGTCAACGGGGAAAACAAACTTGTCAACCTGCACTAACACATCTTCAGCTACCCCTAGAGGTTTCCTTACAGACCTATCTGCCATCTGTAAGGTCATTCCTGTTGGCTCTAACGCTCCCAATCCCAATTTCTCATAAATTCCTCTAGGCATCAGGCTTACAGAAGCCCTTAGATCACATAGCACATTTTTAAACACAGTTTCTCCAATGGTAATTGGGATGGTAAAGCTACCTCTATCCTGCAACTTGGGGGGTATCCTATTATCAAAGATTGCAGAACATTCCTCACTCAAATGTACCATCTGTTGCATCTTCTCCTTACTCGACAACATTCCTTTCAAAAACTTAAAGTATGGGGAATGCTCAAATTGCTTCTAATAGGGAATATTCACCTCTACCTTTCTTAAGAGATTCAGAATTTTGCCCGACCTTGAGTCAAGTATGTCCTTTCTCTGGGTCCCTTAGGAGGATAGGGTAAAGTATTAACATCAAAATCGGGAGGAGGAGGGATTTGCTTTTCTTACCTCTTTCTTTAAAGCGGCGAGGCTTCTTCTTCTTTGATGTCCAATACCACATAGTCGTTCTTCGGTGTCGCCCTTCCTTCCGCGCTACGGTTTGCCTCACCAATGCCTTTTTCGTCGCTTCCAATTGTTTCCTCATTGCAGCCATTTCTTTCTTCACACCGCCAACTTCCAAGTCCTCAATCTCGACTTCACCATACATGGCCCCTTCACGGTCGACGCCTTCTCTTTCGGCCTTTTATCGGTTCGCTTTTTTGACCCATAATTCCTTCTTCTTATCACTCACCCAACCTCTTTACCATTTTGTGTGAACACGGCATTCACACCCTTTGGGTTCCTCTCGGTGTTACTTGGAAGTCCACCACTCAGATTTGTTTTCAATGTGTCGGTTATTTGACCCACTTGGGTCTCCAAGTTCGGATGGCGAATGTGTGGCCACTTTTTGCTCTACAAAGATTCTTATTTTAACTCGAAAATTGATCCTATCTAATCTCTCCGAAGTATCTCAATGGCGTCTTTCGAACACCGTAATTGTTTGATTGCCGATTGTTTTGGTTGTTCTCAGTGCGAGATGAGCATTCGGATCTCGATAGGTGCGAATTAGTACTTCTCAACGGTGGCTCACTTGCCGATTTCGATTGTTTTGTCGACTTCGATTCTCGATTCCGGCCTTGATTTTGGTTCCACTCGATTCTCTTTGTTGTCCTTGTGGATCGAGATTGCGGGTTCGATTGTTTTGATTCCACCTTGATTCGATTCGGTATGAACTCTGATTTTGGGGGTTCTGATTCCAAGGTCGGTTGTTTGGGCTTTGGTTTTGCCTAAAGCCTTGGTTACGACATTGTTTCGATTCCATTCGATTCGACCCTGGTTCCAACCTTGATTCTCGCGATTCGATTCCATTGCCCCTGGTTTCCTTGTCCAACATAATTCACTTCATATTGTTGTGAACCATCACCCATACCATAATCCATTTGTGGCCCTTGCAGATTATCAAAGTTTTGATTCCACTGTTGCTGGCCAAACTCTTGCTGATTCATATCCATTTGCCTCATCGCATAGACATTCATCCGGCGCTTTGGTCATTCGATTGCCAGGATCTTTGTTATCTTTCGAGTAAAGCGCCAATCGTTGGGGATAAATGGGTTTTTTCGATGATGCACATTCCATGGCAGAATGTCCAACTCCACAAAGTTGGCATTGTTGTGCCTTCTTTCGTTCTAACTCCATTCAGTCCATCTTTAGCACCATTTCTTGCATCTTGTCATGCATGGCCGTCTCTCTATCAAGCTCTTCTTTTAGCGACTTCACACTTTCCAGAGGGGTTTTCTTCTTCTTTCTGCTCAACCCCCATTGTCCTTCTCCATCTCGCCGCATTCTCAATCTGTCTCATAGCTTGCTGCAGATTCATGATATCTCCGCCATCTGGCAAAGATTCACTTTATTACGGTCCATTGGCTCTAAGGCCTGAATAATATAATAACTGGTTCCATTTGTAGAAAAACCGTGTGGAGGGCATCTCTTCAGTAGACCCCTGAATCTCTCATAAGTCTCTTTTAAGGTTTCTCCCTCGAGACCGTCAAACGAAGAGATTCCTTCCTTCAAATCTAGAATCTTCGCCGGAGGAAAATACTTTTTCAGAAACACTCTCGTTACATCAGCCCATGTATGTAACGAATCATTTGGTAAAGAGTCATACCAATCTTTAGCAGCTCCTCTTAATGCAAACGGAAAAACTATTAATTTTACCGCCTCGTCACTTACCCCGTTATATTTCATTGTTCCACAAATCTGGAGAAAGTGATCCAGAAAGCTATTCGGGTTCTCGATCGATTTTCGTGGAACAAGGCGTGTTCCCCAACATGTTCAAAATATTTTGCTTAATATCCATGTTATTCGCATTAATTTGGGGTACCCTAATTGGGTTGTGCCCTATAACTTCACTGTGGGGTAGTAGCGTATTCTCGACAAACCTCGATCCCTGTGCTTGCCGAGCCATCTGCTGGCGATAAACCCGGCCGAGGAGGTGGATCATACGGGTTATACGGGTTTTGGAACCCCTGTTGATTTCCTTGATTCTCCAGCATCCGCAGTACTCGATTTACCGTCTTTTGGTCTAATTCGAGTCTGAAGTTCTGCGTATCCTGAGCATCTTGTCCGCCTCTGCATTGCCCAATCCTCGGCCTCGATTAAACTGTGGAGTTCCCAACCGACGTAACAACTTTGTGTTGTCATCTCTTAACGGCTCACGCACGAGGGTCCTCGGTGGAGTATGCAATGGTAGTGTTGCGTTACCACCAGTGAGTGTCGAGGTTTGCCCTTGTACATTGTGCTCAAGCAGGGCTCTTTGCCATCTCTATGAGTTGGTGAATCCTCCATTCCTCTCGAGGATTTCGACAATGAACACTCTACTATCCCTTCTTCCTTAAACAAAGGGTTCGGACTGGCAATCGAGGTTCTCTCGGCGCCGATTTGTTTTATGACGCGGCGTAAGCTTCAATTTCTTCAATTGGCTCGATGAGTGGTTCTTTGGAGCTTCGGGTCATGCAGCGACAAACAATAAACAACGAGAAAAAATAAAACGACCTAAGCCCAAGCTTTGGTCAACTTACAAGATATCAAACGTTGTGTTCCCGCAACGGCGCCAAAAGCTTGATAGCAAAATAACTAATCGCTAACTTTAACCGATGCAGTATCGGGTCAATGTGAGAGTATAATGGTAACAAGGTCGAATCCACAGGAATAACGTTTAAGTACCAAAGTCGACGTAGAACTTAGTTCAGTCAAGATTATGGTAGGAGATATTACACTAGTGCAAAAGTAAAGATTAACTAACGGTTGTAGTTCTAGTTATTAAAAGGTATAGCCGAATTATGATCCAACGAGTTACTTTTACCCCAAGAGAAGACTTGACAGGGGCGTGTTTTAACCAACCTACCTTTCCACAAGAATTTAACGACATCCACGGGTGCCAACTCCTAATGCGGTGTTAAGGTCCGAACAACTCTCACTCAACACCCTATGTGAAGTTAATTAATTTTCCCCTTTAGAAAACCGATTAACCTAACATGATTACGCTCTTAGAGTCGCCGAACAACGATGACAAACCTCAGATTGGAAAGCGGTCCTAACAACTAGGCCGAATCTACATAGCGATCCCAAAACCCCTTATCCCACATCTCACCGCAAAATACATCTATAGGTTCGATGTGTGTGTGATGATGAACTAGGTGATCAATCTAATTCAAAGACGTTTAAAATAAGTTTTAGGACATGGATTAATTATTAAAACATAAAATTACGCTATTTTGCACAACTCCCTTCAATCCCCCTTTGTATGCGTTTCACTCGATTTTACATAATTCGACTATACACAAATTTAGTTACTCATGATGGTGATAACAACGGAATGATTAAAGGAAATTATACTAAAGACAGTAAGTAAAAGCGAATTCAACATCATATGAAAAACAGTAAATAAGTGCTTATAGTTATATATATATATAGTTACATAGATAGATAGATATATATAAGTGCATAAAAGTAAATATATATATATATATATATATATATATATATATAAGTGCGTAATTAAATGTGTAAGTAAATGCGTAAGTAAATATATATATATATAGTTATAAGTGCGTAAAAGTAAATAAAAGCTCGAAAACATTAATCTATTGATAATTATCCCATTACAACGATATTTTAACTAATTTATATAAAAACATATACATATATATATATACATACATAGAGATATACATATATCTATATATATATATAGCCCCAAAAGAGATGGTGATGAAGATGATGGTGATGAAGAAATAAAAAGATGGAGAAGATCAAAAGGAGAAAAACTAAGAATAGATATATATATATATAAGGATATATATATATATATATATATGGATCTAATTATATCACAAAAAAAAAAAAAAAAAGCTTGATGATCATGGATGATGATCATGGACGATGGAGAAGATGAGGGGGAAGAAGAAAAAGAGAGGTTGGAGAAGAGAGGTTGGAGAAGAGAGGTGAATTAGCAAAGATTTTTGATGGATTTTGGGGTAGTATATATAGGAAATATGTGTATGTATGTATATGTATGTGTAGGGATGATCATGGCTGAAGAAGATGATGAACAGCACGTTCATTTTCATCATTGAAACAGCCGGATCGATCCGGGAACATCTAGGATCGATCCGGGTCAAAAATCTTGATCCGTATTGTCAAAATTCGTCTATACGGTATCACACTTCAGTAAAATGGCCATATCTTGAGTTGTAGACATCCGATTGACGTGATTCAAAGTGCGTTGGAAAGATCTTGCAAAGATCTACAACTTGCATTAAGGACACTTCTTCAGAAAATGCCGTTTTAATGAGCCATTTGTTCGTCGAAGATATAATTCGTTAGTGGTACCACTAACCACTCGAGTCACTTGACCACTTAAGTTAGTGGCACACTCTTATATCCCTAAAAATACCTCTTTTAGGCCTCAAACGCGTGTCATTACTCGGGATTTTGGTCAACCTATAATTCGCAATAAACCACCAAAATACCAAACGTAAATCTGACATTGCGACACTCGGTTACTAAACCGGTACAAAACTTATAAAACACGATAAAAATACGATATTTTATAAAATATTCATGAATTATATATTTTTATGAAATTTAGGAATTAAAGACTCGAAATGATACAAAAGTGCTCAAAATGATATCAGAAACGGAGTAAAATGTTATGAAGATAACTGTGAATTTTTCCCTCATCATAGATGAATTGGTAATTTCTTTAAAACATATTTTTTTTTGAACATTTCTATCTATGAAGGCTAGTTGCTAATGCACATTGTGGTTTTTTGATTACATAGACTTAAATATTGAATATAATCGTTGGATTGAGAAGTACACAATTTTCATTTTGTTTAAGCATTAAAAAGAGACATCCATGTGATACTATCTCGAACGAGGATGTCCCTCAGAAATAGTTGTAATATTTGGAGTATGCTGATTCTTTTCCACAAATACTAATATAGGATCCATGATCCAACTTTTCGCATTTTACATCTTGTTGGGGAGATTTTGCATCATTAAAACAAAAGAAAATTTATAAACCTATACTACCATGCAAAACTACCTCCTAACCGGCCGAATACCGGGTAGTTGCTAGTAAAGTTGGATAAGTACGGGTATCGATCCTCAGGGAAAAGGGATATTGAATCTAACGTCATTAATTCTACCAATTGCTACTCTAAAAACGAAAAGCAAAAACATAAAAACATAAAAACATAAAGAACAATCAAAATAAATCTAACCTAAGGAAACAAAATAAACAATCTAAACTAAGGGACATGGAAACAACCAATATACAAACCTATTTGATCTCAATCCTAGTTAATCTCATGATTTTAATTCGATTTCTGGTTTCACCCTTTCACGAGACATAAACCCCTAATTCCTTAGTGAATTTATTCTCAAGCTACGGATTCCTACTTTCGTAGCAAATCCAATTATCTATCTCTCATCTTCCGAGTGTTGAGAACCATTCCATACACACGAATTTTCCAAAGAAAAGCAGCCGCACTTTATCCTAAAAAGAAGATGATTTCTTCCCATCCAATGATCATGATCAACATCATGGTCGTTGGCTAAGCACATCGCGGCGGGACAACGGATGAAACCGATCAACATCAACACCAACTAGAGAGATTTTTAGCCGTACTTTTAGTGAGTAAAGTTATCGTTTTTCATCAATTAGAATTTGTTATTTATCGTTTACGTTTTATTTGAATCGAGAGATCGATGAAACCATCTTTTATGCCTTGAATTTATATGAAAATATTGTTCAAGTTGTGATCTTTTTAATTGATGCAATTAATTATAATTCGAGAGATCGTTTATAGTTAATTGAGTAAGAGTATTAGAAATAATCTCGTGATCGTGTTTTGCATGTCGTTTTGTTTTATTTGAAAAAGAAAACGAAACCCTAGAATTCGTTTAGAGAAATTTAATCGAATTCGTGATAGATCATTACTAAAAATCATATCTTTAACTTGCCGTCTAGTTGGGGTTGGGTTGGTGGGAGATTTTGCATCATTAAAACAAAAGAAAATTATAAACCTATACTACCATGCAAAACTACCTCCTAACCGGCCGAATACCGGGTAGTTGCTAGTAAAGTTGGATAAGTACGGGTATCGATCCTCAGGGAAAAGGGATATTGAATCTAACGTCATTAATTCTACCAATTGCTACTCTAAAAACGAAAAGCAAAAACATAAAAACATAAAAACATAAAGAACAATCAAAATAAATCTAACCTAAGGAAACAAAATAAACAATCTAAACTAAGGGACATGGAAACAACCAATATACAAACCTATGTGATCTCAATCCTAGTTAATCTCATGATTTTAATTCGATTTGTGGTTTCACCCTTTCACGAGACATAAACCCCTAATTCCTTAGTGAATTTATTCTCAAGCTACGGATTCCTACTTTCGTAGCAAATCCAATTATCTATCTCTCATCTTCCGAGTGTTGAGAACGATTTCCATACAAAACAAAGGTTTAGATTCAAGTTAACTTCCGTATTTTAGAATCTAGCAACCTAGATAATTAATCGATTAATTTGTCACATAACTAAGGATTAAAGATCCTATCTTTCTATGGTGATCTAGGGTTTACGCAACTTCCGTATTATAAACATCAATCGAAAACGAATCTTTCAATTCTATTCTCATGGCATTCAAATCGCATAGAAAAGATACAAAGAGAATTAAAGATCATGAAATAAAACTGGAATTAAATTAATCAAAAGAGAACTCACATAGTCTTGAACAATGGTTGAATCACCATGAAAACGGAAAAGAAAATCTATATGATCTACTCCTAATCTAACCTCAGTTCACCCGAGCACAAGGCTCGGGTGACCGCCTTGAAACCAAACGCACGTTCTTTCTTTGTGTTGCCTTGAGAATATTTGTGTGAAATTATGAATTATTAGATGAATAATAGGGTAAAAGAGGTTTTGCTGCTATTTATAGATATGAGTATGTCGGCTAAATCAATTAAATTATGGTGGAACAAATCCTAATGAATTAGGATGAGATATGTCGGCTGAAATAAAAAACTTAAGTCAATTTGGAGGTTGGACGGAGACTAAACGTTCGTTTGCAAGGCGTCTGAAGACTCTGTATCAATTTTGGCTCCCTGGACGCTAGTTTGAGAATGGACTCAAACTTCTAAAATTCATATCTTGAGTTGTATACCTCCAAAAATTATGATCCGAATGTCATAATTAAGCCCTCGGAAAACTCTACAACTTTCATTAAGGACTCTTCTTCAGAAAACGCCTTTTTGACTAGCCCGTCGTATCCCGAGTATATTTCGGAATTTTCCACTAGTTTCAGCAACAACATCCAAACTTGTAACGCTCATATCTCGGGCCTCGTAAGTCGGAATGAAGTGATTCAAAATCCTATAGAATCCTCTCTTCAAGCCCTACAACTCTTATCTTGAGGTCGAGAGTCAAATCAGTGTATATCATATCAAGAACTGCATCGGAAGTTCGGCTGCTTGAAAGCTTCATTCCAAGCTTTATCTCCATCTTCCTTCCATTTCACTTCTCTTCCATGCAAAACCTCATCATTTAATCCTCTTGCATGCCAAAATATGTATCTATAACATAGGAAAATATACCAAAGCGTAACACAATCCCAAAATAACATAAAATCCCAATTTAAGCACATAAATCGTTACATTTTGCAATTAACCTATTAAAAACACCATTTACTCAATTAATCGATTATAAGCTCGATTTCTATGAAAAACATCCATCTACGGGGGAAATTGATGTAAAATATATCATTAAAAACACTACAAATTGACCCTGAACAACACCCCCACACTTAAACTTTTGCTCGTCCTCGAGTAAAACAAAACAAAGTCAAGCTCGAGACAAATAAACATCCATACAAATATGAAGTATATTCAATAACTTAGAAGTTCACCCGTGTAGTGTGTGCATAGCCATAATAAACTTCCACTAAGATCCACAATTTGAAAGTTATTCAAACCAAAACTAGCCAGGTTTCCCATCTAAGTTAGAAATATTCAAAAACTATAACAGGCACTTTACAAAACATACATATCCCAAAAAGGAATAGTAGAGAATATCTAAAACATTTCTGACAGACTCAGAGGATAATCCCTACAACATATCTTTCAGTTTATACTGGGGATAAGATCGATGATAACTAAGTCGTTACTTATTCATAATAATATATTCCAATATTTTCACTTTTTTCACACTTTTCTAACACACATCAGAATAAGCTTTTGCCTCATAGCGCAGAATGGGACATTTCAAGATAATCCCCTACCTTACTCCAATCATAAGGCGACTATAAACTGATCTGTCGTGAGCTTTGGTCATCATAGTGGAATAGGACATACGTGGTACACCCTACCTCACCCAAATCATAAACGACTTCCGACACACACAATTACAATTATGTTTACTTAGAGATTTTCAATTTGGCGGTGGAAAAGATTATTTTCTAGTAGCATGCGGACCACTGAGCATAACACCTCAAGGTAACAATTTATTACTATTGCAAAGACTTAATCACGTTTCACTTATCACATTCAAACTTACGGATATTCACACATTATGTCATACTTTAATTCTAGAATACAAACTACTAAACTTTTCAAGAATTGTACATAAGCAAAGAAACATGCTATAATCATCAAAAATCTCCAACTAAAATGGGGTAGGCTTTCAACATTTAGCTCATCATTTACTATGGCATGTGAAAAAGAGTGTCGGGTGAAACAACTAAAATTACTAAATATACAGAATACAGCATCAATGATTATAAACTCAAGCAAAGATATGCCTTTGTCTACTCAGGACTTAACAAAAAATTTGAAAATTAAGCACTTTTCATAGAAATACTAAAAATATGAGCAAACGAAAGTAGACACATAAATCATCTATCCCTTCCCCACACTTAGATTGCAACTTGTCCTCAAGTTATACGAAATAATAAATTAGAGAACTTAGGTGATTGGATCTTTGGCAGTGGAGGAACCAACAAGAACCAGGATTGCTTGCATAGCTCAAGATGGCGTGGAGCATCACGGGACAACCTGAATTCATCGTGAAAGTGCACAATAGCTATCAAAAATATCCTGCAGACTTGATCGATTGCAAAAAGAGTCTACGGGGAAAAAGAAAAGATTGCATATATAAAGCACATAAGGAAAAGAATTTATAGAGATATTCAAATTATGCTCATATAAAGATGGAATACATATACATGAAAATATCACAAACTCGTGGGCTAGGTGCAACTACATGAAAATGCAAATTACATGACATGACAATCCTAAAAAACTTTACATTGGCTCGGTTAATGCAGCAGTCGGTGCGAAACAACCCTACTGATGACTACGGCTAGTACAGAACAAAAATAAAATAAAGAAAATAAGGAAATAAAATAAAAGCGGTAGCAGACGGCAAGCCGGCGATTACTACACGAAAAATAAAATAAAATAAAGAAAATAAAATAATTATGGCATATGGAAAACCAACAAGAGCCATACTAAAAAAACGAGGTAGTATTACGAAACCGACAATTAACTACACTCAAAAAGAAAAAGAAAAAAATAAAAGAAAAAAAAATAAACGATGTGGTGTTACGGAAACCGACAGTGACCACACTTAAGAAAACTAAAAGAAAAAATAGAAAAACAATGCAACTAGATGAAATGCAACTAAATGAAATGCATTTATATGATATGCAAAAAGAAAATAAAATAAAAGAAAGAAAACTAGCCCACTAATTGCAACATAGCATGTATATAAACGTCTACCACATAATGACAGGTTACGATAAACGACAGTGCTGTCCATTACATGCAGTGTAGACGCGCCTTAAGACTCATCAAAGGTGATAGCATTATGGAAACCAACAGTTAGCTATACTAAACAGATATAACTCATATGGCCCATTCGTAGCATACGGAAAACCGGCGATAGCTACCATATAAATTATAAAAACAAAGGAAAGCACGTAAGTCTTAAAAGCTCACAAGATTCATCACGGTATGTAGCATACGAGGCAGACATTAGCTACTAATTAACCATAAGAACGATTTATAGCTTACGAGAACCGGATAAATACTATAACTTGCATAGACGAATCATGCATATAAAAATTAATCAGTTATTTAACATGGATTCGTAGATGGAAAGATATGAATATGCAAGTTCAGAACATCTACGTAAAATGAAATAGCCACAGAAGCTCGTATGAAAGTAATCCAAGTTAAATTAAAGCATCAAGAAAAGCAGCTCGGATCGCATTCGGACGAACGTTCAAAGGAAATCTCAAGATGGACGGGCGTTCCACTTTCTTGCACGCGCGCTAAATGCGCTTGAAAACCGACCGGACGGCCGTTTAGAATTACAGACGCCCGTCTGATTCTTCAAATCAGAGCAGGATTGAAACTTTCTGGACGAACGAACGTCCATCCAACCAGGCGCTTCGGTTACTGCATGTTAGAAGTGCTGGGACGGGCGTTCACTTACGTGAACGCTCGTTCGATCATCAATTTGCATAAAAACAGCAGGAAAAAACACGAAACCCTAATTATCCTAAACAAAATCATCACGGCTGACCTTATCACATTAAAGCACATAGGTCGATTAGATAACAAACAAACATATAGTTCACGTTTCACAAATCGAGTAAAAAACTTTTGCACATTCTTAACCCAACGGTTATCGAAACACGGCAAAAATAAAACTCTCGATTTATTTAACGCTACTTTTATTGAAACGAAAAATAAAGCGTAACAAAATCGAGAAATTAATTCAACCAAATTCAACAAAACACCGATTCCCGGCAACGGCGCCACTTTTGTTGGGGAGATTTTGCATCATTAAAACAAAAGAAAATTTATAAACCTATACTACCATGCAAAACTACTC
Source organism: Gentiana macrophylla (assembly GCA_026214975.1). Classification (NCBI taxonomy): domain Eukaryota; kingdom Viridiplantae; phylum Streptophyta; class Magnoliopsida; order Gentianales; family Gentianaceae; genus Gentiana; species Gentiana macrophylla. The sequence continues at coordinate 53,524,968 of CM047815.1, forward strand.
TCTAACCGGCCGAATACCGGGTAGTTGCTAGTAAAGTTGGATAAGCACGGTATCGATCCTCGAGGAAAAGGGATATTGAATCTAACGTCATTAATTCTACCAATTGCTACTCTAAAAACGAAAAGCAAAAACATAAAAACATAAAAACATAAAGAACAATCAAAATAAATCTAACCTAAGGAAACAAAATAAACAATCTAAACTAAGGGACATGGAAACAACCAATATACAAACCTATGTGATCTCAATCCTAGTTAATCTCATGATTTTAATTCGATTTGTGGTTTCACCCTTTCACGAGACATAAACCCCTAATTCCTTAGTGAATTTATTCTCAAGCTACGGATTCCTACTTTCGTAGCAAATCCAATTATCTATCTCTCATCTTCCGAGTGTTGAGAACGATTTCCATACAAAACAAAGGTTTAGATTCAAGTTAACTTCCGTATTTTAGAATCTAGCAACCTAGATAATTAATCGATTAATTTGTCACATAACTAAGGATTAAAGATCCTATCTTTCTATGGTGATCTAGGGTTTACGCAACTTCCGTATTATAAACATCAATCGAAAACGAATCTTTCAATTCTATTCTCATGGCATTCAAATCGCATAGAAAAGATACAAAGAGAATTAAAGATCATGAAATAAAACTGGAATTAAATTAATCAAAAGAGAACTCACATAGTCTTGAACAATGGTTGAATCACCATGAAAACGGAAAAGAAAATCTATATGATCTACTCCTAATCTAACCTCGGTTCACCCGATCACAAGGCTCGGGTGACCGGCCTTGGAAGCCAAGTACGCTGCTGATGTGTTGCCGCAGGAATATTTGTGTGAAATTATGAATTATTAGATGAATAATAGGGTAAAGAGGCTGCTGCTATTTATAGATATGAGTATGTCGGCTAAATCAATTAAATTGCGGCTGGAACAAATCCTAATGAATTAGGATGAGATATGTCGGCTGAAATAAAAAACTTATGTCGGCTGGAGGTTGGACGGAGACTAAACGTTCGTTTGCAAGGCGTCTGAAGACTCTGTATCAATTTTGGCTCCCTGGACGCTAGTTTGAGAATGGACTCAAACTTCTAAAATTCATATCTTGAGTTGTAGACCTCCAAAAATTATGATCCGAATGTCATAATTAAGCCCTCGGAAAACTCTACAACTTTCATTAAGGACTCTTCTTCAGAAAACGCCTTTTTGACTAGCCCGTCGTATCCCGAGTATATTTCGGAATTTTCCACTAGTTTCAGCAACAACATCCAAACTTGTAACGCTCATATCTCGGGCCTCGTAAGTCGGAATGAAGTGATTCAAAATCCTATAGAATCCTCTCTTCAAGCCCTACAACTCTTATCTTGAGGTCGAGAGTCAAATCAGTGTATATCAATCAAGAACTGCATCGGAAGTTCGGCTGCTTGAAAGCTTCATTCCAAGCTTTATCTCCATCTTCCTTCCATTTCACTTCTCTTCCATGCAAAACCTCATCATTTAATCCTCTTGCATGCCAAAATATGTATCTATAACATAGGAAAATATACCAAAGCGTAACACAATCCCAAAATAACATAAAATCCCAATTTAAGCACATAAATCGTTACATTTTGCAATTAACCTATTAAAAACACCATTTACTCAATTAATCGATTATAAGCTCGATTTCTATGAAAAACATCCATCTACGGGGGAAATTGATGTAAAATATATCATTAAAAACACTACAAATTGACCCTGAACACATCTCCTGCTCAAGTCAGTTCAGATGAACTGTCAGTTGTTTTGTATGTTATTTTCATTATATCTATCTAAGTATGGAATCTTTATTTTCATTCTATCTATCTAAGTATGCAATCTAGTTTTCTAGTTAATCTTGTAGTCAACCTGATCTTAGGAGTCTAAGAGTCTTGTTTGTTCTCACTTGTTAATTAATCTTTGTTGTTGTCTCGATTCGAGTTTTCATTTGTCTCGCTCACCTGTTATGTTTTGTGTCTTGAAATGTTCAGGACTTGTTGTTATGTTGCATCAATTGAAGTCTGAATCTCTAAACCAAAAGAAAGAAGTCACGAATCTCATGTTGTCTGTTTTGAATGTTGCTCGATTTATAATTTATCTTGAGTCAATCTGCATTAATGTTTTGAACATGCCCTTTGTGTTTAGAACTCAATTTCTTTAGTCTACGGCTTTGTTTAGTAGTCTGTATGGTTAGTCCAGGTGTGATGCTTTGTTAGAATCGGATATACTTGTTTGCTTGTTTGTTGACTTAGCCGTGAACTTTGTTTTGTTCAAGTTTAAGTCCAACTTACTTGTTTGGTGTGTCAACTGGATATATGATTTTTTTATTGATCTGCATTTCAAGTCATGCTTCTTTGTTGAAATCTTATAGTCTATCTATCTAAGTTCGGAAGGCTGTGTGCATATCCAACCTGCTTATTGTTTTGGTTTGTGTGCATCTTGGTGCTCAGTCAAGTGCATATATTACTCTGCTTGATGACTATATTTGTTCTGTTTTTGTTTTATATCTTTTTGCTTTCTTTGTTAGGTGAGAGGTATTGGCATCATCACCAAAAAGGGAAATTGTTAGACTTATTTTCGTGTTTTGATGATGAGTGCCGGACTAGTTGTTATAGTGCAAAGGCAAAAGATGTCTCAGATCAAATGTATAGGTTTATTAGAGTTTGATTTATGAATAGGTTTGATCAAACAAGCATTTGTAATGGTCGGTGATTTATATCGTGATGAGTCAATATCAAGATGGGTAGATAGGTCATGAGACTAGTCAGAACCTGTCAAGACCGAAGATCTGGTAAGGTGAGGGCTCAAACTCAATTACAGAAGGCTAAGGGGTCAAAGTAATTAAAGTCAAGGATATGGAATCAGAATTTAGGCAAGTCTGTGATGACCTAAACAGATTACATATACCTTGTGAAGAAGGTCTAAGTTCCATAAGTTGGATGATGTTTGGAACTTGGTTATATATTAAAAAGGTGTAACCTAACTTCACAAATAAAAGTTAGATAAAATAAATCAATTTGCATTGTAGTTTATTATACAAGAAATTGCAGTCCAAAGAGATCGATAGGTATCTCAACAGATCGATGAACTCTTGATAAAATACCTCGAGTAATTCAAGATTACATTGGAAGATTACAGTGAAAATGACAGCCAACTACCTCTGACTTATCAAACAAATCAAAAGGTGAGATCAAAAAGACGTTAGGATGATTGATTATTATCCATTGGATATAAGTCAAAGGGTGGATGATTTGCTTGTCAAAAGGAATTCGGCGATTGTCGACCCTATGAATAGTGACAGAATGCAAATCAGATGGGACAAAAACAAGGAACGGTTACATTTGAATTTCAAATACAAGTCACATGCATTCTTACCTATAAATAGAGGACTTTCAACTCAGAAAGAAGATGATGAATTTTGATAAACTTTGAAGAGATATTATTCTGAGCTGAAAAACACCCTGCTAAACTTACTGAACTTAAAGCTACTGATCAAGAGAAATTCTTCAAGTGTATTCTACATTCAAAGCCGCATCAAGCATACACACTTGAAGGCGCAAGTGCTTGATTATATCATCCTAATCAAGTCGCTTTGCAATGAATCATTTACGATTCAATCTTTATTTTATAAAGAACTCTCTTGAAGACAGTGAAGCACTTTGGTGTGAAAAGCTGTTGTTTGTGGTGGGAGTGGTGAAGAGGCAATCCTACCCTTCAAGGACCAGTGGAAGACTCAGGAGCAGCAATCCTACCTGTTCCCAATTTTCAGTTTGTGAAGCCATAGTTATTGGTGAAGGACAAGCAACTTAGGAATCTTTGTAAAAGCTACATCAAAGATCTCTAGTGAATTTCCTCCAACATCACAGAGAAGAGTGGGTGACGAGATTACACCACCCTGGAACCACTATAAAATCGCGCTATTTACTTTCAAGCATTTACTTTATGCACTTAGTTTATTTTACACATCAACCTACTGAATCTAGCAACTGAAATCACACACTTGCACTACTGAGTATCTAATACTTAGTATCATATTTAACAACAAGTATTAAGGCTTAATTTTGATATATCTGCGGCACAAATTCAAGCAAACTCAACCGTCGATGAGCTATTGTTTATCAAAGAGTTATCGAGGTATCGGCAGATCATCAAGTATCAAAGAGATCTTGAAGTTCTGAATTTGTTAACTCCAAAGTTTTAAGTGTTAAGTTTATTCACCCCCTTTAAACTTAACCAAAGCCTTTTCAAGGGACCAATAATTGGTATCGGAGCAGTGCTTCTATTTTGAAGAAATCCTACTTGTTGTGCTTGTGGAAATTCTTTGAAACTTTCTTTCAAGTTACTGATTTTCAAAGACTTGCATCATGGATAACACACAGTATGCTAAAACTATGCTTTGATGTGTTCTCTAGATAAATTTGATGAGTATAAACGCGTCGAATGCAGGCTTATCTTGTCGCAACTCATGATGAGATGATGGATGTACTAGCGATGGACCACCTGGAGATTACCAAGGCAATAACAAAGTGGGTGATACAACCGAGTACATTCCTAAACCAAAAGAGAATGGAATGCAAAAGGCAGAAAAGAGCAAACCTCAACAACATTGCTATTGATATCATTTATAGAACCTTGGATAGCAATATGTACATGAAGGTTAAAGATTGCAAAAGCGCAAAGGAACTTTGGGACAAGATACATTTGATGCGTGAAGGCACCGATGCAATAAAGAAGAATAAAATCAGTGTGACCAGAAAGAGATTCCAAAAGTTCAAGATGCTACCAAATGAAACCATTGAGCAAATGGAATCTAGATTCAATGCAATCCTGGATGAACTTACCCTGCTAAGTGTAAGTTATTCAAAAGAAGAAATAAACACCAAAATCTTGGAGGCTCTACCGCAAAAGATGTTTGGAAAATGAAGGTGATTGCAATAGAAGAAATGAGAAAGTTGCATGAAGAAGACACCTTCAAATTGTTTTCGAGATCTCAAGGCTTATGAATTTAGCAAAAAGCTTGTGCTGGAAATCGAAAAAGAAGAGCAAAAACCATCGTGCATTGGTCGCTTCACATCGGAAGAAACATCCGGAGGACAAGATGATCTCTTTGGATGAGATGCAAGAACATATTGCCCTCTTGAGTAAGAAAATCGGGATGATGAAGTGGAAAGGCCCTTCAAGAAACTTCACAAAAGGCCTCTTTGAAAGAAGGAAAGAAGAATCAAAGAAAGATAATGACTATCTCGTGCTTTCTTTGAAGAAACCAGGACACTTCAAACTGGATCGTCCCGAGTTAAAACAAGGCAATGAACCCGATTATCTTTGCTTCAAGCGCAAGAAGCCTGGACACTTTAGACTGATTGTCCGGACTCATCAAGACCAAGAGTCAACAAAGAAGACATGGCAAGAAGGCTATGGTTCTTTGAAGATGAATCAGTATGAAGTGGAATCAAAAAGGAAATGAATCGGATGACACAAAGATCAAGTTCTTCGATATGGAAGATTATGCTTTGATGGCCAATATGGATGAACTCGAGGAGGTATACAATCTTGTATCCATCAACACTCCTATTTGGAAGTGATTTTGAATCAACTTGTGGTTCAAATCCTAGAAATTTCGATAATAATGAGACTTTGGATGCCATCCTTAATCAATCGAGGATAATACAATCTGGTTATGAGATTGTGAAGGTGAAAAAAGCTCTTGAATTAGAAGTTGGAAGATTGAAAGTTTGAATTAAGAGTTCTCAAAGGTAAGGAAAAGATGTTGGACAGAATCGGTGTAAGCTCTGCCGATCATCCAGCTGACCCACGAATCTAATTGAACCATCTTGCTCCACTCATCGCATACAAATCTGGAAAGCCTTATAGTGATAAGACAGGGCTTGGATTTGGTACTCAACAATCCAAAAAGAGTGGATCCAGTAAGGTTAATGAACCTAGCACCAGAATTGGTCCTAAGTTTGTTCCAAAGACAAGATCCAACTCCAAGTAAGGTTCTTTGAGGCAAGTAAAAACCTACCGAGAATGCCTCAAGGAAGCAAAATCGAAGTCTAAAAAGTCAACGACTCTAAGAAAAGAACAAATCCAAAAATAGGACTGCTGGACCTTCTAGACCTCATCGATAGCGACACTGCTACCAAGTCTATTTGAACCACAAAAAGGTAAAGGTCAGAAATATTCCAAAGATAAGAATCCCAAATCTAAAAATGTTAATCATTCTAGGGATACTTATCTCAGGGGAAAAGGTAGACTGTTCCCTACTGATGATGGTTGGAATATTCTTGTACCTGCTGATAGAAACAACCAGTATAACCATGCTGCTAGAGTAAAACCTAAGCAATGGAATCAGCAAAGGACTCAGCAGAGGACTTATAAAAGGCCTCAGCAGGGACCTCAGCAGACTCCATATTACAGGGTTGTTCCTAACAGACAGCAAACAAATGGTTATACCAATGCTTCTAACACCAAGAATCACTTCAAACAGCATTATAAACCAAAAGGCCAGAAAACATATGTGAATCCTACACAACCTACTGTAAGAACTTATGGATGTGTGGAATACATGTATGAACCAAAGTATGACACTTTTAGGAGAAGAACTTATGGAAACTTACCAAAAGTCATGCTTACTACTGACCACTATGGACCCAAACAGGTTTGGGTACCTAAAATGCATTAACTTTGTTTTGTAGGGTGTCTTGTACTTTGACAGTGGATGTTCCAGACATATGACAAAGAATAAGCACTGTTTATCAAACTTTGTGGCAAAAGATGGTCCAAGGCTGAATTTTGGCAACAAGAATACACCTGGATACACAAGAGGATATGGCACACTTGTCAGAAATGGACTTACAATCAAGAATGTTGCATATGTGGAAGGATTTGGACTACAACTTCTTTGAGCCTTTGGACAATTTTGTGACATGGGATACAAAGTCACTTTTGACAAAAACAAGCTGTATTGTCATTAGTGAAAGAGGTGATCAAGTTGTACTAGCTGGTAGAAGACAACAAAACATGTATGTTGTGGATTGGTCACTGGCGATTCGAAAACTGCCTGATTGTGCATACCAAGTCGAACTCAATTGGTTATGGCACAAGAAGTTGAATCACTTAAACTTTGATGATATAAATCAGTTGGTGAAGAAGAAGCTGGTGATTGGTTTACCTGAGATCACATTCAAGAAGGATGCTATATGTGATGCATGTCAGCAGGGTAAACAGATAAAGTCAAGCTTCAAATCAAAAACTAAACAATCAACTAATAGAGTGTTGGAGCTTATGCATATGGATATTTTTGGACCAATAACTCCAACAAGTGTAACAGGAAAGAAGTACACCTTAGTGGTTGTGGATGATTATTCAAGATACACTTGGGTGGTTTTTATGAACAAGAAAAGTGAAACACTCAAAAGCATGCCTAATATTTTAAAGAGATTACAAAATGAGAAAAGTTTAATGAAGAATAAAAATAAGATCGGATCGTGGTCTGAATTTCTCAACAAAGTTATAAGAGAATATTCGAGCAGAGAATGGTGTACTACATCAACATTCTGTCTTTGGTACACCTCAAAGAAATGGGGTTCTTTGAAAGAAGAAACAGGACTTTAAAGGAAGCGGGAAGGACAATGATATGTGAAGCTTTGCTACGAAAGATATTGGGTCAAGCGATTAATACTGAGATGCTATACACAAAAGCAGAACAACGGTGAACAAGAAGCTCATCAAGACACCTTATGAGATTTGGAATGGAAGGAAACCAAACATATCCTATTTCCATCCATTTGGAAGCAAATGTTTTATCCTAAATCACAAGGTTCATCTGAAAACATTCCAACCAAAGTCAGATGAAGGGATTTTCTTGGGATATTCTTCAGTCAGCAAGGCTTTCAGGGTGCTGAACAAGAGGTCACTGAAACATGAAGAAACAATCCATGTTGTGTTTGATGAACCTAAGTTCACTGGTATGGAAGATGAAGATTGTGAACCTGCTGAGAATCAACAAGTCACTGATCCAGATTGTGTTGAAGTTTTGGAAAGATTCAATGACTTAAAAGTTTCGACATCTGCTCTGCTTGAACACCTGTGGTGACATTACTGATGCAACAACTGAAACTATTCAAGGATCTGCTGAACCCCCTGTTGTTGAAGAAGCCACAGCAGACCCCACTGAAGATGAGGTTCCTGATAACCAAACTAACCAGAATCCACAATGGTTGAGGAATCACCCTGCTGAACAAGTCATTGGCAATGTACAGCAAGGTGTAAGGACTAGAAGACAACTGGAAGCTATGTTTACTTGTTTTCTATCTCAAATAGAACCTAAAGTTGTTGAAGAAGCAATTTCAGATCCAGATTGGATAATTGCTATGCAAGAAGAATTAAATGAATTTGAAAGAAATCAAGTTTGGACACTAGTTGAAAGGCCAAGTCATGAAAATATCATTGGTACTAAGTGGGTATATAGAAATAAACTTGATGAATCCGGTACCATTGTGAGGAATAAGGCCAGACTAGTTGCAAAAGGCTATTCTCAAGCAGAAGGAATAGATTTTGATGAAACTTATGCACCTGTTGCAAGATTGGAAGCTATCAGATTATTCTTGGCACATGCTGCATATAAGAACTTCAAAGTATATCAAATGGATGTCAAAAGTGTATTTCTGAATGGTATTCTAGAGGAAGAAGTGTATGTACAGCAACCTCCTGGATTTGAAGTTAAAGATCAAGAAGATAAAGTGTATAGACTCAACAAAGCACTTTATGGATTGAAACAAGCACCAAGAGCATGGTATGAGACTCTATCTCAATTCTTGGTGGACAATGGTTTTACAAAAGGCACCATTGACAAGACACTTTTCGAGAATCGGTGAAGGAACAAAGACACCTGTGATCTGATTTATGTGGATGACATAATATTTGGTTACGAAAATGATTTACTTTGTGAAAAGTTTGCAAATCTAATGAAAAGTAAATTCCAAATGAGTATGATGGGAGAAATGAACTACTTTTTAGGATTGCAAGTTAAGCAGATGAAAGATGGAATCTTCATTCATCAAACCAAGTATACCAAGGAGTTCTTTGAAGAAGTTTGGTATGGAAAACAACACTAAGATATCAACTCCAATGAGTACAAACATCGATTGGATGAAGATAAAGAAGGCAAAGATGTTGATCAGACTTTATACCAGAAGGATGATAGGCAGTCTGATGTACCCAACGCCAAAGCAGACTGATATATCCTTTGTTGTAGGTGTTTGTGCAAGATTTCAATCAAAACCTAAAGAAAGTGATTTAGGTGCAGTCAAAAGAGTTCTCAAGTACCTAAAAGAGACTTTGGGAGTAGGGATATGGTATTCCAAGGATGGAAGCTTCAAAGTTATATCCTACTCAGACTCTGATTATGCTGGATGCAAAATTGATCGAAAAAGCATTACAGGAACCAGTCAATTAATGGGAAGTAGACTGGTCTCCTGGTTTCGACAAAAGCAATTCAATATCAACTTCCACCGAAGTTGAATATATAGCTGCTGGAAGTTGTTGTGCACAAGTACTATGGCTAAGACAACAATTAAAGGATTATGGAATTGAAGAGAAGGAAATTCCAATTATGTGTGACAACACAATTGCAATTGCAATCACAGAAAATCCTGTTTTGCACTCAAGAACCAAGCACATTGATGTGAGACATCATTTTATTAGAGAACATGTTGAAAAGAAAGATGTGGTGGTTCTATATATCCCTACTGAAAATCAACTTGCTGATATTTTCACTAAACCACTTGATAGTGAAAGATTTGCCAAATTAAGGGTGAACTTGGAATTATAAAAGTTGGTGATATTCAAACAATGTCTTTGGAATTCACCAAGGGATTAGTCTTTGCTATGTTGGGTGAGCTCACTTAGCAGATTAGTCATTGGTATCAACAATTCCATGTACTTATGTTTGGACAATTGAGCAAATGAGGTTGCAAGGGGATTGGTCTTTGTCATGTTGGGTGAGCTCACTTGACAGATCAGTCATTGGTATTAAACTTCATCTTGTATTATCAATTAAACAAAACAAGAAGAAATTAAGGATCGTGAGAGTCACTTTATCGTGAATTTCTTTGAAGTGCCTTTATCGCCAGATCGCCGAGCCAACCTCCTACCGAGCTACCTGCTTTGAATGGAGCGTTACATATACCAAAGCTTTTAAAGTCAAAAAGAAGATTGGCGGGATATTTATTTTATCCTTTATAACCGCGATTAACACTATCCAACGGTTACAAAGCGTTATGGGGAGTAATGGGCCACGTGTCAAAACAACACTTATTCAGATTAATCGTGGTTATATATGGATGTCGTGCCTGCTTGTGATTACAACCACCTCTGTATATATATTCAGGCCTATCACACAGCAGATTCTCTACTTGCAAAATCTCAGATTAATACTCTCTGTTTTTACACTGTGTGAACACAGATTTTGGAAACTATCTTCTTCATCTTATTTTCTCATAACAATGGCCGAAAAGGTTGATGTTGAGATCGAATCAAGCCAAAGTGTGAGAGGCTATGTTGTTGATGCAAACCAAACAGAGTGGCCATCAACATTGGTCGAAGAATAAGAAGGTTTTTGGCTTGGAGAACAAACTCAATATAAGATTGGAAACAATCTCATATACAAATGTTGTGGATTTACGGAAACACATGGTTGTGGAAGAAGAAGCGTAGCATTCAAAACAAGCTGTGAATCTTTGAGGAGATTGAAGTTTCCCCAGTCTCGAGGAAGTTTTGGTTTTGAAGAAATGGTGGATGGTCCAAAGAAATCCTGAAGCAATGGGATTGGACAAGATGGCGTTTGTTGATCAAATCAAAACAAATGAAGCCACCAAATCTCATTCTCAGGCATCAAGCTGCAGACATATTGGGAATGAGTACAACCTGCTGAGCAAACTCATTGCAAAGAACATACTAGGATTGGTTGGAAGTATGGATACTCTATCAGGACCCAAGATAGAGCTGATGATAATCATTTGCAGGAGCATGAAATTTGATTGGGTGGCTATTTCATTCATTACATGAAGAAGGTAGCCAAGGAAGAAAAAGAGGGAAAGAGGAAATCCAAGGCCTTGCCCTTAGGATTAATGGTTCAGACCTCTTTGAATCACTTGGAGGTTCCCGACATAGAACACGAGAGAAGATAAATCATCCGAGATACAAGAAAGAGATTAATCATGCAATTCACGGTGCGGATGATGATGAAGAGAGTTCTTTGGGAGAGGTCTGATGATGGTAATGGTGGAGATGATGGTGATGCTGGTGGTGAGCTGGTCAAGCAAACTAAAAAGAAACCTATTAAACCTGCTGCACCAAAGAAAGCTGCTGAGAAAAGAAAGGGTGCAGAAACAAGGAAGATAACTGAAGTATTAAAGCCTTCAAAAAGAACAAGGAAGCAAGCAAAGACTGATCGCTTGAGTCTGCTTTGAGGGTTGATGGAGGTTTCTTGACCTGCTTTATTCTTTTAAGAAGAAGCTGTTGAAATCTTGAGGGAACAACAGAAAGAAGATAGTAGAAAGAGGAAGTCTACTGTGGTTGAAAAAGATGATGAACCCCTTTTCCAAGAGGAGAAAAGAAATTATCCAAAAACAGAAACATGGAAAAGGGAAAGAACTGAAAAACTTGGAGGCACAAAGAGTCCAAGAAGAAGCTTCAGTAGAAGAGGAAGAAGAGGCTATTGAGGCTGAGCCCTTGACTATCATCAAGCCTGTGGAAATTACTGACTCCTCACCTGAAGAGGTTGTTAAGTCTACTGAAGCTGCACAGGTTGTTGTTGAGCAATCTGTTGGAGATATCTGACAGATCATCGACACCCGAGCCTCTTTGTAGTATCTCATCAAGACCCACAAGAAACCATCGAACTGAAACCTCACTGTGGTAGTTGAAGAAATGGTTGAAGACCCTGCAAGTGTTGCAAGAACTCAGGGGGAAGAGCAGTCTGCTGCTAACTCTTTGATGAGCGTGTAAGTCGTGGGAACCAAGTGTTTGCACAGATGGAAGTAGTAGGCACAAATATACAACCTCAAAGAACCCTCTGACTTTGGAACATCTGTTGAAGAAACCATGAATCTACTTGTTGAGACCTTTGGAGGTCAACAAGGCACTGAAAGAGCTCCCAGAAGATCTTTCATGCCCTTTGAAAGGCATGTGAAAGAAAGGAAGAAAACAGAAGAGTATGTAGATCCCAAACTTCAGCAAATTGCTGACTATTTCCAATGGAAGTTTGGTTTCTACAAGAGACAAAAGCCAGCTGCTGAACATATGACAGAATTTGAAGAATAGGCTTTTACAAGTTGGGAGTAGAGAATTTGTTGGACCTAGTTGATACCACTCTGCTGCAATCCAGATTGATGGACTTATTTGATGAACAACAGAAAGAGGAGGGTATCAAGTTTAGGGATCCAAGAGATGGCAATGATGACTCTTCCTCATCATCAGATTCTAGAGGAGATTTCCCCTCTGGACCAGGAGGAACCGGTGGGACTGCAGTAATCATAGAACCACCTACACAACAGTCCACTGATACTGGTAAGTCTACTGAGAGACAGCAAACTAGAGAGATGGATGAGGATCTACAGGATCTCACCATGGATGATCTGGAAGCATTAATCAATGATGGAGTCAATTTTAGTGCTAGTGGGCTGGTGATGAACCAAATACATTCCATGTTGTAGAGCCTCATTGCACAAATCGAAGCTCACAGAGTCTTTGGTTTGGATGAAGAGAAGGGCGCGATCACAATGAACCCAGTGCCGATTCAGAGGACTCAAATCAATATCAACCTTTGGATTGACACCGAGGTCAGACTAACCAAAGCAACAAACTCTTTGAGAGGATCAACGATTTGGAATCATTTCAACAAGAAAACATGGACATATTTCCGGATCAAGTGATTGTGGCATTTATTGCACTGATCCAAGAGTTGAAGAGGAGGTGCAGTTCTTTGGGTCACAAACAAACACTGGACAAAGTTGGAACAGGAGAGTACAGTGCTGAGTCTCAAACAAAGACTGGACAAAGGTTGGAACAAACTTTGGGTTGGGGAAACCCCTGTTCTTTGAAGAGGCTCTTTGTAGTGGAGCCTCACTTGGAGACAAGACCACCGAGCGGAAAGATGGTCACAGATTCTTGCGTTAATATGGATGAGCGATTCTTTGGACTATGACTTTAGTGATGAGGAGTTTCAAATGCCTGAAGAAGAGAATATCAATGTTGATCCCCAACAGGCATTTGTACCTATCTTTGAAGAACCTGCCATTGATCCTATTCTGGAAGAATATAAAGGATCTAATCCTGCTGGATTAGATAGGAGTTGGGCAATGGTTGTGAGCAATCAGAGGCCACAATATAATGTGGAAGAGCCTGCTGATAGTGCTGATGGAAGAATGACTGGAGAAGTACCTGAGGAGGTTTTGCATGAGTTGAGGACTGTAAAGAATGACATGCAACAGTTAAGGACTCAACTGGATAGACAAGAAGAGAGATTTGAGGAACTGATGAAAATGTTGAATGAAAACAGACAATCTGCTGATGCAGTTACTTCAAATTTCACATCTACTCAAAATGCTATCAATAATATGATTCTAGATGTGAGGGGAATCAAGCAAGGGAATACTTTGAAGGAAAATTTTTTGAAAGATCAATTTACATCCATTCAACAAAAACTTGACAAGCTTTGTGAAACCCCTAGACTCTTGAGCTCTCTTCTTTGCACAACAACTCTTGTGCACGATCCTAAACTTCTTGAGAGGATAACCCTGCTGGAGCAAACAATTCAAGGAAGGATCACAGCAATTGATACTAGGACTGAAATCATTGACGGACAACTAAGCAACCTAGTTGTCACACAGGAAAGTGTGCATGGCCTGCTGTCCCGGTTTGTTGATGATGTCAATAAGGGAAGAGAGGCAATGAAGCAAAAGAGAAGCTGCTAAAATTTTTGCAAAGAAGAGATGGGAAGTCGATACAAATGCTTTTGGACAACCAAAGACTGGCGGACTTCCACTCACCGATGAGCTTCTCCAACAATACAAGAAGGTATACAATAATGAGACATAGACCCTATCATGACAAGGGGTTTCATGAAGGTGCGAACTTATTTTGGGACTTAAGTTTTAGGAAGCAAGAATCAAATCCTTGAGGCCAAACACAGAGGTGGTAGAAGTGGCATTGGTATACCTATTACAAAGGCAAAGATTAAATGAATGAATTTAAAGAAGTGTATATGAGGTTAGGCTTCAGGGTAAATCAAATATCCCTTACTCTACACGAAGCATGGCATTGGTGGAAACATGTAAATCCTCATATTGACTTCTCTCTGATTGAGAATGATTGGATGAGAGATATGGTTAGAGAAATCAGAGAATATCAAGAACAAATAGAGAAAGCCAGACAAGAAAGGGAGAGAAGACAGTAGATCAGCATACTTTAACTGCATTATATTTTTGCTGATTCTAGACTGTAATATCTTTGAACAAATGATTATAATGAAAGATGACTATATTTGTTCTGTTTTTGTTTTATATCTTTTTGCTTTCTTTGTTAGGTGAGGGTATTGGCATCATCACCAAAAGGGAAATTGTTAGACTTATTTACGTGTTTTGATGATGAGTGCGGACTAGCTGTTATAGTGCAAAGGCAAAAGATGTCTAGATCAAATGTATAGGTTTATTAGAGTTTGATTTATGAATAGGTTTGACCAAACAAGATTTGTAATGGTCGGTGATTTATATCGCCAGATCGGTCAATATCGATAGGGTAGATAGGTCGATAGACTAGTCAGGAACCTCTGAAGGCTGAGTGAGGGCTCAAGGCTCAAACTCGATTCTGAAAGCTAAGGGATCAAACTTAGTAATTAAAGTCAAGGATATGGAATCAGAATTTAGGCAAGTCTGTGATGACCTAAACTGATTACATATACCTTGTGAAGAAGGTCTAAGTTCCATAAGTTGGATGATGTTTGGAACTTGGTTATATTTTAAAAAGGTGTAACCTAACTTCACAAATAAAAGTTAGATAAAATAAATCAGATGCATTGTAGTTTATACACAGCAAATTGTTGTCCAGCAGACTGATAGGTATCTCAGCAGACTGATGAACCTGCTGATAAAATACCTCGGGTAATTCAAGATTACATTGGAATATTACAGTGAAAATGGCAGCCAACTACCTCTGACTTATCAAACAAATCAAAGGCTGAGATCAAAAAGACATTGGGATGATTTAGATTATTATCCATTGGATATAAGTCAAAGGGTGAATGTTTGCCTTTGTCAAAAAGGAATTACAGCGATGTCGATCCCTATGAATAGTGTGAGAATGCAAATCGGATGGGACAAAAACAAGGAGGCGGTTACATTTGAATTTCAAATACAAGTCACATGCATTCTTACCTATAAATAGAGGACTTTCAACTCAGAAAGAAGATGATGAATTTTGATAAACTTTGAAGAGATATTATTCTGAGCTGAAAAACACCTTGCTGAACTTACTGAACTAAAAGCTACTGATCCACAGAAATTCTTCAAGTGTATTCTACATTCAAGATACATCAAGCATACACACTTGAAGACTGCAAGCTGCTAATTATATCATCCTAATCAAGCTGCTGCAACTGAATCATTTACCTGATTCAATCTTTATTTTATAAAGATCTGCTGAAGACAGTGAAGCACTTTGGTGTGAAAGACTGTTGTTTGTGGTGGAGCTGGTGAAGAGGCAATCCTACCCTTCAAGGACCGGTGGAAGACTCGGGAGCGACAATCCTACACTGTTCCGGGCCAGGTTTGTGAAGCCATAGTTATTGGTGAAGGACAAGCAACTTAGGAATCTTTGTAAAAGCTACATCTAAGATCTCTAGTGAATTTCCTCCAACAACACAGGAGAAGAGTGGACTGATAGTACTTCCAGCATTTACTTTCTGCACTTAGTTTATTTTACACATCAACCTACTGAATCTAGCAACTGAAATCACACACTTTCACTACTGAGTATCTAATACTTAGTATCATATTTAACAACAAGTATTAAGGCTTAATTTTGATATAATTCAGCTGCACAAATTCAGCAAACTCAAGCTGTCGGTGAGACTCTTTATTATCGGCCGAGCTTATTGAGGTATCAGCAGACTCTTCAAGTATCGCAATTTCTTTGAAGTTGAATTTGTTAACTCCAAATTTTAAGTGTTAAGTTTATTCACCCCTCTAAACTTAACCAAAGCCTTTTCAAGGAACCAACACCTTTAATTACGGGAATCGAGCTTCTAATGACGAGAATTCCTGTCATTAAAACCCGATTTTCTTGTAGTGCTTCTTCCAACACACTAGTCTTAAAAAGATCAATGGTCATAGCACCATCTGGGTAGAATTAGATAGTGAACTTCGAAAAATTTCCCACGATTCCGGTAAAGAGCCAAGAAGCATCCATCCCTGCAGTTCATCGTCAAACTTAATACCCATAGCATGATACAAAAAAAAAACCAGATCAATATTTATAAGCTATTGCCACACTTTCCTGTTTTTAAATTACAACCACAATAATGATTTAGGGACCGAAGTGATCCACGAGAATGGGTACATATGGTGAAATCTGCGCTGCTTTTTTTGGTTTTTTTTTTTTTTTTTTCCTCCTTAAATGTATGGTATGATAATCAATCAGTGACTTTTTTGTGTGCAATAATCCGGTGCGCACATCACCATCCTTAAATAAATCCATTATGGATTGGGCTTTCAATAGCGTTAATAGTTTTTCAACATCCGATGGACTTTCAATCTCTCAGACTCTCATACACACTCCTACCTCAACCTAGAAAATCAATGAATCAAAGCTCATATTTTTTGCATCCGATCAACATTGATTGATGGAAGAACTGGATGAAGCAGAAAATCAAATCTCGAAGAAGACATTCATGGCTTTGCTTAAGAAAATTACGCCATAAGCACCAAAATAGACTTTTTTCAAGCTGCGATTCCAAGCTCAGATGGATTTAATGACATCAATGTTGCAGGAATATTTGAAAAATGAAGTATTAGGTCATTTGATTCCTACTCCAGAGATACCGGCCCCTGTATGGGTGGAGCAACTCCAATTTTCGGGTGATGCGGATTCAAATTCAGTAGTAGCATCAGAAAACTCAGTTGATGAGTTGTTGTAGGGAAATCAATCATTGGATTCAGCATAAGAAGCAATGATTAAACAATTTTCCGATCAGATTGTACTAGAAAATGAAGAATGCAATTTCCTCGACGAAATGACCAAGCCAATTCCCACAGGTTTGCAATTTTCTTCTTTGTTGCATATAACATCTGAAGATTTTTCTTCTCATTCCTTGTTTGGAGATAGAGGAACGGATGACTGATAATTTGTTGGTTGATGGAGATGGTCAGTTTCTTTCACCGAGGACAGGATGTCTAAAAGCTGGTCATCAGACTCATCACATGTTCGATGAAATGCCAGATCTATTTTCAGTTGTGTAGAATAACGGGATTGATGGTCATGGAGAACCGGTATTTCCAGTTGTTTATGACATAACATAATCATAATAAATCTTTGTCATGCCATATATGTACATACATATGTCTTCTTTTATGGTGTACTCCCCAGGTACATGAAGTTCTGAAATTGTTGAATGAGCTTCTCCCTGATACTGCTCTAGAGCAGGATAGGCCATTAACTTTCGAAAAGACTGCCTTCTTGACAAGCAATCCCGATATCCTTCAGAATTTTGGGTTCGATTTACTCCATGTTTTGATACAGGTTTGTTTCTTCAGCTACTTTAAACTGTAAGAAATTATTCCATGGAATTTCCTTTGTGTTTTTTTCCTGTAACTTAGAAGTATTATTATTATTACATTATTACAGGTTGATTGGCTTAACAAGTTTATTCAGATTATGTGGCCTTATCTTGACAAGGTTACGCTGGATATACAGAAACCCGAATCCGGATCCGATCCATAATTGGATCGTCAGATCTGATTCTCAGCACCGATCGAGACACTCGATCATGCACAGCGGAAGCTACGAATAAATTCGCATGCAATTTTATCACGACATGATTCACATAATAAATTAAACTACAAGAAGGTTAGTAGATTTACCACAACCGGAGAGAAATAGGCAAACGACCAAAGGGAGAAGCCGTGATCTTCCGGATTGTATCTCCAAGCGACGACTGGTGGATGTCGATCCTCACCGTAGAACCTCCTCGAATATGCACAAGAAAATCCCTAGTTTTTCTCCTATTAATGACTAGAACAAGAAACTAATTTTTCTCTACTATTTTGGTGAATGTGGCGCCAATTTTCATCTAATAATGTGTGGGGAGGAACTCTCTGTATATAGGAAAATAACTAGTAAAGAGAGAGTTATCTTTTTTACACCACAATTACCTATTCCCGTAAGGAAAAGATATTTGCCAAAAGATAAGAGATAATTCCCAAAAAAATCAATCTCTTTATCTCTTTTCCATTAATTATCCATAGATAATTAATTAATTACACATGTGACATAATTTAGGAAAATTTCTTCTCCTAATTTATCCATAAATGTGGCGCCACCAATTTATCATTTGTTAATAGAATATGTCTTTTCTATTTTACATATTATTTACCAAATAAATAATATTGCATATTCATTAAATAGACCAACAATTAAATTTATTCTCGAGGTTCCATAAAACGAGAAAACACTCACGTGTTAGGAGCCAACCCGGGGACCATGGACCTATAACCAGTAGCTACAATAAATTGAATAAAATATTCATCGAACAGAATATTTCTACTCAACTTAATAATTCCGGAATTACGCCACCATAAATCCGAAACTGAACTCTATCGATTATAGATATAAAACGTCTAGTCGAGTCGACAAGTGTCCATTGATATAATCATTACATACAAACTAACCCTTCATAGACTATCCGTAATGTAGCGGGATTATTTCCGTAAACCTTCTTCAACACCTCTTATCCTTATTTACCATTAACCCATTAGTGATCAATTAGTTCATAACCAATACGAACTCCGCGGATCGATCAGTTTCTAGGATTAACAAATAAGGGGATTGTCTTTCTACTTCCCGTAGGAAGGAATGTATTCCATATCTGTGAGACACACACTCCTCACTCATTCCAGAATAGTGCCAACGTGAAAGTGATTCATACCGCCTCTTAGCGATCCTTAACGAACACATCAAACCCTATCCTGAAACAAGTAGGAGTATGCAATAACTTCAGGATTAAGGTTAATCCATATATGATCATCATGTGATTTAATGAGATTTCTCAATCACGGAATTATATGAGAAACGCAGATTAAATTGGTCCAGTCCTATATGACTACATCATATATAAATGCCCCACTTAGACAACCAATGTCGACGGTCCGGATAAGACGGTCACACCATAAAGTGTTCTGGACGCATTAATAGTGGTTTAATCAATAGACCCCATACTTTGATTAAGTTCACCACGGACTAATAGTTCAAGTGTATCACCATAAACTTATTCCTCATGTGTGACACACACTAAGTTATTGTTAGATGTAATATCGTCGGATCAATCATAGATTGACCCGATTACGCAGCGGAATGCATAAGATCTAAATCTAAACGAAACAAAAACATAAATTAAAGATCTAAACCTACAAGGGGGTTTAGGAGCCTACCTTTTTATGGTGCTTAACTCCAAGAACAAAAAGCTCCAAGAACACGAGATTGAGCAGCCACCGTCTTCCAACGTGTGTCTCCCAGCAACACCAAGTGGATGGTGTTTCCCGCCGCCGGACCTCCTTGATATGCTACCGGAATAATCCCCAAGATTATTCCAACTCGAAACCCAAAGTACTTAGTCGAAATATCAACCTAAGCACTAGTCAATAATGGCGTGAATTATGTATGTCAAAAGGCTTGGGAGAACTCTTTTTATATATGAGAGCAATCCTTATCCTCCAAGGATTTAATAATTAAGAGATAATTATTAGAATAATCCTTTATTCCAAATAAAAGATAAATAAAATAATTATCCCAAACAAATTAGGATAAATCATATTATTATCTAATATTCCATGAATTATCATTTAACAAATAAAAGATAAATCACATATTAAATAATTATCCAAGAAAACTATTTCCTTAATAATTATTATCAAAAATATGCGCCAAATGTAAACCCCAAAAAAAAGTCCATACGCATCTTACTATATTTGACCAAATAGGTCAAAAGGTCAACACACCAATTTGGGCCGAGTCCACGAAAAATGTCTTTTCCGTGTATTTAATCATCTAGTCCAACTAAACAATTAATCCACATATCAAATTAAATGGCCCAATCCAACTATTTAATTATAATTGAGGTGCAACGACGAGAAAACCTATATGCTATATTAGGACACGCGTCGGGGACCATGGACCCATATTCGTAGCTATAATAAGTCGAATAAAATTATTAAATCGAGATGAATAATTATATTCAACCTATTAATTCCGGGATTACACCACCATAAACACGTAAACCGAACTCTATCGAATATAGATAACTTACACTCAATTTATGAGTCGAAAACGTCCTTGATATAATCATTACATACGGATAAATCCTCCATAGATCGCTCACTTGATTCGGGATATTTCCGTAAACCCTTCTCGAAACATATTATCCTTATTTACCATTAACCCCTAGTGATCAATTAGTTCATAACAAATATAATATGAATCGGGCCCATCGATCGTTTCTAGGGTTAACAAATAAGAGAAGCTGTCTGTCTACTTCCCGAGGAAGGAATGGATTCCATATCTCGTGATAGCACGGACTACTCACTCATCCGAGAATAGAGCCAACGAGAAGTGTTGGACCACATATCGCGAAATGATCCTTACTAACACATCAAACCCTACCCTAGTCTAAGCAGTTGTCTGTGATCGCCTCAGGATTAAGATCAATCCATATATGATCATCTTGTGATTCGATAAGACTTCTCGATCACGGAATTATATCGAGAACTCGAAGCAAATCGGTCCAGCCCTATATGATTATCATCATATATAAATGCCCCATTAGGTACCCTATTACAGACAGTCCGGATAAGACTGTCACATCTAAAGTGTTATGGGCGCATCATTAGCAAATTAATCTAGAGACTCATACACAGATTAATAAACGCTACGGACTAAATTAATTTTAAGTATATTTAACAGACTCAATCCTCGTGTGTATAGCCATACACTTTGAGTTATGTGATTACATAATCAATATACTTAGGGGTTTTACGTAGTGTATTAATATTGGCAATAAATGCGAATAAATAAGATGAAATAAATTCTGTCATTTATTTAAATAAAACAATTACAAATTGTCTTTCGGGCATAAAACCTAACAATCTCCCACTTGCACAAAAGGCAAGTGGATTAATTATTTTAGAGCACACCCTATAAATATATTACAGCAATACAACTCCCCCTTGCTCTAAAGAAAATAAGTCATGTCCCTAATACCAATAGTTTCCAATTGCCGGTTGAAGACTTCTAACGGCAATGTCTTGGTGAAAGGATCAGCAGGGTTGTCAGCAGAGGCGATTTTCTTGACGGAAATGTCACCTCTTTGGACTATCTCTCTGATTAAATGAAAATTTCGCTCGATATGCTTCGACTTGCGGTGACTACGGGGTTCCTTCGAATTAGATACTGCCCCATTGTTGTCACAATAGAGAGTGATCGGATCGTTGTGATTTGGAGAGACCCCTAAACCACTCAGGAACTTATTGAGCCAAGCTGCTTCCTTAGCTGCCTCAGAGGCCGCTATGTATTCAGCTTCTATAGTAGAATCAGCCGTGCTAGATTGCTTGACACTTCTTCAAATGACTGCACCACCACCAATGGTAAACACTGAGCCTGAGGTAGATTTGAAATCATCTCTATCTGACTGGAAGTCGAGTCGGTGTACCTACTGTACATCCAGTTTGCACCGAATATACCAAAGATATAATTCCTAGTCCTCTTCAAGTACTTTAAAAGGTTCTTTCTTCGCAATCCAATGCTCATTGCCTGGATTGGGTGATAACGATCGACGAGTCCAACGCCATAACAGATGTCGTCTAGTGCACAAAGATAGCGTACATTAGACTACTACTACACCAAGCATAAGGCACCCTTTGCATAGCCTCTGTTTCTCGAGAGTCTGAGGACTCTGAGTCATAGAGATATGGACGCCATGACGAGTTGGCAGGTAACCCTTCTTTGCGTCCGTCATACTATATCTAGCCATCACCTTATCAATGTAAGTGGCTTGTGAAAGAGCTAACATCTTTTTCTTACGATCCCGTATTAATTGGATCCCGAGAACATAATTCGCCTCTCCCAAATCTTTCATTTGGAATTGGCTGGCCAATCAAATTTTAACGTCCGACAACATCCCCTTATCGTTTCCAATTAGAAGAATGTCATCTACGTACAACACTAGAAACGCAACCTTATCCTTAATGACTTTCTTGTATACACATGGTTCATCAGGATTTTGTTCGAAAACATATGACTTAATGGTGTCATCAAATCTATGATTCCAAGACCGAGATGCTTGTTTCAACCCATAAATGGATCTCAGCAACTTGCACACTTTGTGCTCTTGGCCTTCCTCGATGTATCCTTCTGGTTGCTGCATATAGATTTCCTCATCGAGAAAGCCGATAAGAAACGCAGTCTTGACATCCATTTGCCAGATTTCATAATCTAGGCTTGCAGCAATAGAAAGGATGATCCGGATGGATTTGAGCATGGCCACATGGGAGAAGGTCTCTTCGTAGTCTATACCCTCTCTCTGTGTGTAGCCCTTAGCTACAAGCCGTGCTTTAAAGGTTTGCACCTTACCATCAACTCCTCGCTTCCTCTTGTAGAGCCACTTGCTCCCTATGGGTTTTACCCCTTCAGGACAATCTACAAGTTTCCAGACAGAGTTAGAGTACATGGACTCTATCTCTTGATTCATCGCGTCAACCCATTGATCCTTGTCACGATCATTCATGGCCTTGCGAAAAGACACTGGATCATCTTCCACACCATCAGAGACGGCTACGTTCGCCTCTGATTGTCCATACCGATTTGGTGGCCGAACCACTCTCTCAGTACATCTGGGTGGATTATGAGGTGGGGTGACTGTTGCATTCGCAGTGTTGTCTATAATGACACTGGGTGGCACTTGTGGTTTGACCTCGTCAGAAAGTAACTCCTCAAGTACGACTTTACTTCGAGGCTTGAAATCTGTCATATACTGATCCTCCAAAAACGTGGCGTGAGTAGAAACTATCACCTTGTTATCTTCCGGATCGTAAAACAGACCTCCACGTGTTCCTCTGGAGTAGCCTACAAACATACATACTTTCGTACGTGTTTGTAGCTTCGATGTCTTGTCATTCAGCACATGTGCAGGACAACCCCAAATGCGAAAGTGACATATGCTTTCGCGACGTCCCTTCCACAGCTCCAAGGGTGTCGTAGTGACAGGCTTTGACGGTACTACATTCAATATGTAGACCGCTGCTTCTAGAGCATATCCCCAGAAACATATCGGTAGCGAGGCGTAGCTCATCATTGATCTGACCATGTCAATCAATGTTCTATTTCTCCTTTCAGGAACTCTATTTTGCTGAGGTGTCCTAGGAGCAGAACGTTGGGAACAGATCCCATGTTCAAGTAGGTAGTCAGTGAACTCAGTATCTAAGTACTCTCCTCTGCAATCAGAGCGAAGGCATTTAAAAGATTTGCCTAACTGCCTTTTGGCTTCTGCTTGAAATTCCTTAAACTTACCAAAAGTCTCAGATTTTCGACGCAGCAGATAAACATATCCGAACCTCGAGTAGTCGTCAATGAAAGTAACAAAATACTCGAATCCGCCTCTAGCTTGCACATTCATCGGACCACAAAGGTCTGAATGTACTAACTCTAGAGGTTCTTTGGCCCTATTCCCTTTTGACGAGAAGGGACGCTTAGTCGTTTTTCCTTCCAGGCAAGATTCACAAACCGGCAACGAGTCAACAGATAACTCCTTTAAGGTATTACCCTTAGACAGTTGTTTGAGTCTTTCCAAGGAAATGTGACCTAGCCTAAGGTGCCAAAGATATGTACTATCTTCTTTATGAGAAATTATTTGCCTTTTAGCAGATTTTTGATGTGCTACTTTAAACATTTTAGTATTTAACAGGGGAGCTTGCGTGGGTTTAATGAAATATAATCCGTTTTCTAATACTACACAAAGTAAAACCATTCTTTGAAATAGTAAACTCATTATTCATAAAAGAAACAGAGTACGACTGGTCTTTCAAAGCAGAATACGAAATCAAATTTCTATGAAAATTCGGAATGAAATAAACATTGTCTAAATGTAAAACTTTATTTCCAAAATGTAAAGCCACAGCTCCCACTGCTTTTGCTGAAACTAACGCCCCGGTGCCGACTCTCATAACTTGAGCTCCTTCATCTAGCTCCTCAAACGAACTAAGGATCTGCAAAGAAGAACATACATGGTTAGTAGCTCCAGTATCCAGTATCCAAATTGATACATCTTTAGCTACATTGAAAGATTCCAAGACAAGTAATTCAGGATTACCTTTCTTATCTTTCCCATTGCTAGCCTTAACCTTTACATCCTTTACATCTTTGAGATATACGGGCGTGTGACGCAAAGGTGCCTATCTCATTGCAGTAATGACACTTGCCCTTGGGCTTGGATGGTGCATTCGGCTTAGCCTTCTTCTTCATAGGTTTTGGCACCGGCGCAGTTTGTTTCTTATTCTTTTGCTTACCCTGCTGGTTTGACTTAGACGCCTTGGCTACGACCACATTGGCCTCAGCCTTCTTTTCCTGGTCTAGGGTTTTATCATTCGTAGAAAGACCCTCATAGACTTGATGTTCGTTGATCAACTCCGTCATGGAAAGGTGAGCCTTAGACATGACGTAGCTGGTCCTGAACGTCAGGAAATCAGATGTCAGAGATTCGAGAATCACTGACACTTGGGTAGCATCGTCTATAATCGCACCATGAGTTCTTTGCGATCGGTAAAGTAACTAATCATGTTCATCACATGAACAGTAACCGACTGACCCCGCCTCATCTTGGCATTGACTGCCTTCATCACGGCCTCGTGTCTTGCTTGATCAGACGGTTTGCTAAACATGGTGGTTAAATATTGCAAGATTTCTCGTGCGATATTAAAACCCTCAATCTTGCTCCGAATGACATCCGACATTGAGGCTAAGAAGATGCCTCTTGCCTTATTATTCGCCTTTTGCCATTTTTGATGTTGATCGCAAATGCGTTTAGGCGGATTTTGAGGGGGAAGAACAGGGCACTCCTCGGTCAAAACAAAGCGTGCATTCTCAAATACGAGCACCACGTTTACGTTACTTTTCCACTTAGTAAAATTGTCGCCATTAAAGCTTATCATTCAAGAAAGTTTGAATTTGCGAAGACATGTTGCTGTAAATAAAATGACAGAAACTTAATCAAATATACACTACTATATATTGTTTTAGGAATAATAAACTACAAGAAGTCTATCCTACCATTCCAAGGATCTAACCTCGCATCATACCGCCGCTTTTAGGGTCGGTATCAGCACAATGATGGTTAAACTGAGACAACCTCTCTCAATGATAAAGATTCGAGAATCGAACATCTCACGGGAATCAGACATCCCGGCTCTTTTTCATTGATTACCTTCCTTTTTCTAGCCTAGATATTTCAAAAATATCCATAATGAGTGTGACCTACTATATCAAACCTCAAAGTACGCCCCGAGTATGCCGCCTTTAGGGTCGGACAGTGACCCAACGAGTACCCGAAATCCTATCCTTTCGGAGACCAAGCCTTAAATTTTGATAGGGGTGAACACCATCCTTAGGGGGCCGGAATCAAAGCGGCACGAGGCTTCACCCTTCTCTCACGTGCTTGCATCTATAGTAGAGGCCGTGGGGTTCGCTGTCGCCTTCCCCGCTCCCACTCAATATTTTGAAAAAGTGGTGGGTTTACTAATTACAGTTTTGGCCTTGACAATAAGAAACAATAAATCAAAGTAGTCCGAATAGGGTCGGTTGTGTAGGCAAGCCTACGCCGTCTTATTTGTTGGAACATATGTGACAGTTCAGGCCAATCCGACAAGAGAAGCCCCGTTTAGCCCGAAGGCTTATCGGCTATGCTAAGTCCTGTCGAACTGATGTAACGTACATCACACGTGGAGGGGAGTCGATTGAGCCGAAGCTCGGTTGAACTCGCCCAACCATGGTTAGACCATTTCCGAACCCATGTACTATGATTCTCCGATTTCTAAAACGTCACCCAATGCGTAATTTCGTTTCTGTTTAAGGTGGGTTCACTGAGAAGCCATCACCGAAAAGCTCAATGATATTTCCAAGTGGGATTCACCGAGAATCCATCACTAAAATCGTAAACGATTGACAAAAACCTGGGTCCTCGGTTCTATAATTAGCTACTTATTATTTAACTACCACATATTAAATTAATAAGCATTCATACTAATTATTCGAGTTATACATGCCTAATTTATTCGAAATAAACTAGCTACATGTATGCATTGGAGTGGAATCATGAAGATGCAAGTCATGGCAATTTTCCGGTTTTAAGCACGTAATCTTGATCAAACACAAAATTATACCGAAAAGTAAACACCGAGATGGACCGTTTTGGTACTTCGACTAACTATTTTCTAAGGAAAAGTAAAACTTATACTATGTCATCGAGTCTTGATCTTCGAATCTTGAACTCGAACCGCCGGATCACGAACCACGAACCACGAACACCCGAGAGGAGAAAAGGCTTTTTAATTAAATAAACAAATATTATTATAATTTTCAAAAACCTTTTTTTTAATTATTAATGCGGCTGATGTATATAAAAAATATCCCATAAATTTTTATTTTTTATTTTTTTATGTCGGCTGTAAAAAGGATACAGATTATAAAGAAAAAAAAAAAAAAAAAAAAAAAAAAAGAAAACAGTCGCATGTTTACCCTAGCCGCAAGCTAGGGTTTTGATAAAAAAACTTTTGCGGTGGCAGTAAGCGCCGCTACAGGTGCTGCTGCCGCCTATTTAAAAAAAACAGAAGCTGTTGTGACGATTTTAGCGCTGCTAAAGGTGCTGGAAAGCCTTAAAAAACAAGGTTTTTAGCCGTTTCTTCTCGTTCATACCTTGGGTTTCGCCTTGATCTTCAACTTTTCAGCAAGATCTTCATATTTCGAGCCCAGAATAACAAAATTACAATAAAATATGCTACTTTTACAAGGAATTTTCGAAAAAAAACATAATTAAAGATACAAATCCTATGCTCGATTGTTACTAAACAAATGAGCTACAAAATAGATCTACGGGTAAACAATACGAACCCCAGTCCATCTCTTCAACCACAACATTCAAAGCATACATCATGACAAAATTTCAAATTTACCAAAAAACGAAATAAAAACGCCTAAAACATGCTTTTCCACTCCTAGATCTAAAACTCATATTCTTTGATCGTTAGATCAAAGGCTCTGATACCACTTATTAGATGTAATATCGTCGGATCAATCATAGATTGACCCGATTCTGTAATGAATACATCAGATCTAGATCTAAACGAAACAAAAACATAAATTAAAGATCTAAACCTACAAGGGGGTTTAGGAGCCTACCTTTTTATGGTTCTTAACTCCAAGAACAAAAATCTCCAAGAACACAAGATTGAGCAGCCACCGTCTTCCAACGTGTGTCTCCCAGCAACACCAAGTGGATGGTGTTTCCCGCCGCCGGACCTCTCTTGATATGCTACCGGAATAATCCCGAAGATTATTCCAACTCAAACCCAAAGTACTTAGTCGAAATATCAACCTGAGCACTAGTCAATAATGGCGTGAATTATGTATGTCAAAAGGCTTAGGAGAACTCTCTTTATATAGGAGAGCAATCATTGTCCTCCAAGGATTTAATAATTAAGAGATAATTATTAGAATAATCCTTTATTCCAAATAAAAGATAAATAAATAATTATCCCAAACAAATTAGGATAAATCATATTATTATCTAATATTCCATGAATTATCATTTAACAAATAAAAGATAAATCACATATTAAATAATTATCCAAGAAAACTAATTCCTTAATAATTATTATCAAAAATATGCGCCATGTGTAAACCCCAAAAAAAAGTCCATACGCATCTGACTATATTTGACCAAATAGGTCAAAAGGTCAACACACCAATTTGGGTCAAATCCACGAAAAATGTCTTTTCCGTGTATTTAATCATCTAGTCCAACTAAACAATTAATCCACATATCAAATTAAATAGCCCAATCCAACTATTTAATTATAATTGATGAGCAACGACGAGAAAACCTTTATGCTATATTAGGAGCCGCGTCGGGGACCATGGACCCATATTCGATAGTTTACAATAAGTCGAATAAAATTATTAAATCAGATTGAATAATTATATTCAACCTATTAATTCCGGGATTACACCACCATAAACCCGGCCGAACTCTATCGAATATAGATAACTTACACTCAATTTATGAGTCTAAAACGCCCATCGATATAATCATTACATACGGATAAATCCTCCACAATCGTTCACTTCGATTCGGGATATTTTAGTAAACCATTCTCAAAACATATTATCTTTTTTACCATTAACCCCTAGTGATCAATTAGTTCATAACCAATATAATATAGGCTGGGCCCATCGATCGCTTTTAGGGTTAACAAATAAGGAAGCTGTTTGTCTACTTCCCGAGGAATGAATGGATTCCATATCTGCGTGATAGCACAGACTACTCACTCATCCCAGAATAGAGCCAACGATAAGTGTTGGACCACATACTGCGAAGTGATCCTTACTGACACATAAAACCCTACCCTAGTCTAAGCAGTTGTCTGTGATCACCTCAGGATTAAGATCAATCCATATATGATCATCTTGTGATTCGATAAGACTTTTCGATCATGGAATTATATCGAGAACTCGAATCAAATCGGTCTGGCCCTATATGATTATCATCATATATAAATGCCCCATTAGGTACCCTATTACCGACAGTCCGGATAAGACTGTCACACCTAAAGTGTTCTGGGCGCATCATTAGCAAATTAATCTAGAGACCCGTACTCAGATTAATAAACGCTATGGACTAAGTTAATTTTAAGTATATTTCACAGACTCAATCCTCGTGTGTATAGCCATACACTGAGTTATGTGGTTACGTAATCAATATACTTAGGGTTTTCTGTAGTGTATTAATATTGGCAATAAATGCGAATAAATAAGATGAAATAAATTCTGTCATTTATTTAAATAAAACAATTACAAATTGTCTTTCGGGCATAAAACCTAACAGTTATATGGCTACATATGATACGACTTGGGGTTTTCAGTAGTGTATTACTTAAAAGCACGAAGCAAATAATAAGATGAGAATAAATCTGTCATTTATTAATTATAAAAACAAATATATAAATTGTCTTTCGGGCACTACTTCCAACAGGTTAGTCCTTCCTTGCCCTTCGCATTGTTAATTTAATTACTAGTTTCAAATGTTTGGTTTTTGATTTAGTATTGATGATATCAATTTGTTCAAGCCATTTGAAGACAGAAAGACGATTGCGGATCCTATCATAGCTGAGCAAATCCCCAAATACACAATCGAGTCCGTGGAGTTCGGTTCTGTTACATTGGGCTCAGTGACGGACCTAGGAAATTTTTCCAGTGAGGGCCAAATTCAAAAAAAAAGGTGGGAAAAACTCAATAGCCAAGTCTTGAACCCATGACCTTCTAAGTAACATAGCTTCTAATTAGTTGAACTAGATAAATAATTATTGCAAAAAACTGTCTGTAAAATACACATACATTGTTTTATCATTATAAGAGGGGTTTATTAGTAACTTCACCCGAAAATTTGAGTGGGGGCCGTGCACCCCACCCTTAATAAGCTGGGTCTGTCCCTGATTGGGCTCCTTTCCTCCAACATTCCAAGGTTTACCTTCCATTTTTTGTTTCTCTTCATTGCATGCAAATTATATCACTCATTCTCAATTCATGCTAAATTCTAAGAACTGGAACAAATTTGCATCCGCACTGGCTAGTTAAATCAGCCCAGGCATGAAAGTTCATACTACAGAGGAAAAAGAGTTAATCATGGAACTAGTCATGAAATGGGCTGCTAATCCCAACATATTCTTGTCAAAACTCCATCAAGCAAAATGATTATGTTCTATGAGTAATCAGTGCGTTTAAATAATAATCGCAGAGTAAATTGATTTGGAATCAGGAACTCTGTCACGAAATAATAATCTTCAAGTAAATTGGATTTGGAATCAAGAACCGTGACATGATTATTTTAGAACCGGTGTTAATTGCATCACAGTTGATCTGCATAAACACTTATAAATATTTCGACTTTACATAGATGAAATTCGCTTTCGACTTGTCGAGGGTCGAGTTTGTGTATAAATTCGACTAGTTTGTGCATAATTCTATAAAGAAGTCAAATTTCAATGTGGTGCCCAATAAAGTACCTTGAGTCTGGTGCCGATAAGTAGGTTGAGTTAAAAAGTGAATCTGCAAATATTCATGTACATTTCTTTTTCCCAATATTTTAATTTAGGTTGGAGATGACCGTAGGCAAGATGTTCTTGCATAACAACGGATTTTGCTTCTGAAAGACATCTTCGAGGATGTTGGACTAAACTTATATCCGTTTCCTTATGGTGTTCTTCCTACTAGTTCAGAAAGAGGCATAATTCAGCTGAGTTTTTTTTGTCTTTTTCTGCTTGTTCATAATATCTATCATTGCATAAAAGAATATGGATTTACAAGAAATGTTCTAGTTCTACAGCTTTCTAACTTGAGAATGGTTGTTTATTTTAAGGAATGAGTGCCCATAAAATAAATTATGTCTGTCATTTGGCTCATGCTTTCTGTATTTTATAATGATGAGAGTTGAATGTGGGGCAATTAATTAATACAAGTAGGTATACTATGTATGGAATTGTGTTGCAGGGCTTCAAAGATGTGGTAAAAGCTGCAAATTACCTCAGTCATACACTCCTCAAGAAGCTGCCCTTGTCATTGAGCTTCATAGAATTCTTGGAAATAGGTATATATATATATATATATATATATATATATATATATATATATATATATATATGTATTAATTCAAGATATATAGTAGTTTTATTAGATATATATGTATTAATTCAAGATACATAGTAGTTTTATTAGAAAAAAGGTTAAATTCATGCAAGAAGACATTTTGTAATTTTAAGTACAAAGAAAGTTGGTAATCAACACTTCATGGAGTGACTAAAATAATTATTTGGCAAAATATTTGAAATTCTGGAATACTATTACAATTTTTTTTTTTTGAGAAAATGCTATTATGAAACAATTATTGTGGATGTCCACTTGCATTCTCAAATCTTAATACTATTCTTTATGTCTTTATAAGTTAGAAATCTCAAAAGGCATCCACTTTTATGTCATGTTTAATGTAGTACTTGCTGGATATATAGAAACCCGAATCCGAATCCGACCTATAATTGGATCATCAGATCTGATTCACAGCACCAATCGAGACACTCGATCTAGCACATCGGAAGCTACGAATAAATTCGCATGCGATTTTACTACGATATGATCCAGATAAATAATTAATACAACTACGAGAAGATTGAAGATTTACCTAATTGAAGAGGAATAGTAAATCGACAGAGATGGAGAAGCCGCAGTCTTCCGGATTGTATCTCCTAGCGACGACTGGTGGACGTTGATCCTCGCCGCAGAACCTCCTCGAATATGCCCAAGAAAAATCTTAGGTTTTTCTTCTCTTAATGACTAGAACAAGAAACTAATTTTTCTCTTCTTTTTAATTGATTGTGGCGCAAATTATGTGTATATTTTGTGCAAGGAGGAACTCTCTTTATATAGGAAAATAACTAGTCAAGAGAGTTATCATTTTCACACCACAATTACCTATTCCCATAAGGAAAAGATATTTGCCATAAGATAAGAGGTAATTCTCAAAAAATCAATCCCTTATCTCTTTTCTATTAATTATCTAACAAATAAATATTTAACTAATTACACATGTGATATAATCTAGGAAAATTTCTTTTCCTAATTTATCACAATAGGGGCGCCACATATGTCATTATTTTGTTTTTAATAGAAATTTTTTTTTTCTATTTTACATATTATTTACCAAATAAATAATATTGCATATTCATTAAATAGACTAACTATTTAATTTATTCTCGATGTTCCATAAAACGAGAAAACACTCGCGTGTTAGGAGCCAACCCGGGGACCATGGACTTATAACCAATAGCTACAACAAAATGAATAAAATATTCATCGAACAGAATATTTCTACTCAACTTATTAATTCCGGAATTACGCCGCCATAAATCCAAAACTGAACTCTATCGATTATAGATATAACTTATTCTCAAAACGCCGAGTCGAGTCGATAAGTGTCCATTGATATAATCATTACATACAACTAACCCTCCATAGACTATCCGTAATGAAGCGGAATTATTTCCGTAAACCTTCTTCAATACAACTTATCCTTATTTACCATTAACCCACTCGTGATCAATTAGTTCATAACCAATACGAACTCCGTGGATGGATCAGTTTCTAGGATTAACAAACAAGAGAATTTTCTTTCTACATACCACATGAAGGAATGGATTCCATATCTATGAGACACACACGTCTCACTCATCCCAGAATAGTGCCAACGTGAAAGTGATTCGGACCGCGCCTCTTAGCGATCCTTAACGAACACATCAAACCCTATCTCGAAACAAATGCAGTATGCAATCACTTCAGATTAAGGTTATTCCATATATGATCATCTTGTGATCCAATTAGATTTCTCAATCACGGAATTATATGAGAAATACAGATTAAATCGGTTCAGTCCTATATGACTACATCATATATAAATGCCCCACTTAAATAACCAATATCGACGGTCCGGATAAGACGGTCACACCATAAAGTGTTCTGGGCGCATTAATGGTGGTTTAATCAATAGACCTCATACTTTGATTAAGTTCACCACGGACTAACAGTTCAAGTGTATCACCATAAACTCAATCCTAATGTGCGACACATACTGAGTTATATGGCTACATATGATACGACTTGGGGTTTTCAGCGGTGTATTAAATATAAGCACATAGCAAATAATAAGATGAAATAAAATCTGTCATTTATTAAATAAAAACAATTACATAAATTGTCTTTCGGGCGCTACTTCCAACAGTACTAATTGTAATACTATGGTTCATTTCCGAACTAAAGATATCTTTCTTGGTTGTAAGATGATGGTGTTGAAATATAAGAAAAAATCATTCCTCTTTCTCTTTACATCTTTGCTCTTATTACTTTATTTGTTTTATATTATTTTATAACATGTGCTTGTTAGTAGTTGCCTGCTATTAAAATTAGCGGGAGTGGGATGCGTACAAGAGTTACAGGTGGATAAGGGGTGGGATTGGGTGTGGGGAGTGGGGTTGGGAGTTAATTAAGTGGGGTGAGGGTGGGGTGAGAGTGGGGTATGAGAGTGTGGGTGGGGGTGGGGGTCTGGGTGTGGGGCGGAGGGGTTGCATAAACTTTTTTATGCTGTTTTTTTCGTAAAATTAATTGTTTTTGTGGCACCGAAATAAAAGCGTGGCAATAGATTTTAATTTTGCCGCGGTGTGTTTACCGTGGCAATAGATTTTAAATTTTTTCCGCGGTGCGGCAACTTCGCGTTGCAAAAACTTTTTGCCACATAGCTTGTCACGGGTGACACAGAAGCTTTAGGCGTGGAAATAGGTCTATTGTGTCACTTTTTTGAGTTCTTGTGGCACTTTTCCTCCACGGCAAAATGTAGTTTTTTTTTTGTAGTGATAGGGTTTTGCGCCATCAACTAGATTCTTTTTTTTGGGTTAAATGTAAATATATTAAACCAAGGTATGTAAACTACAAGAGCTACATCCTAAACAAAAGAACTAGTCTAGTATCTACAAAATGTTGAGAAGAGGTTAGATTTGTTGAAATCAAGCAGCATAAGACCCATGAGGTAAAATACTACAAGAAACAACAGCCACTAAACCACTATCAACACTCAAAACTGCCAAAAAAAGGGGGTCATATGAGAGCATAACTCACAGAGCATATCCCTTGGTGTGTAGAGAAAGAAAATTATCTCAAACATCCACCAACAGCTACCAGAAGCCAAAACAAAAGATATACAAAACCCTAACATCATGGGTTAAAAGTGTACAAAGGAAAAGCTGCTTGCATTATATAATAGATATGAGTCTTAATACATTGCATAATGTCATTAATCTTCATCAAAAAGCCTTCAAATCTCTTTTTGTTCCTCATAAGCCAAAGCGAGTACACAACCACAGAGACAGAAGCAGCCCTAGCCACATTAGCATGGGAGGTACCCTTGCAATGCCTTGTAATCCATCTCACAGAACTAAGAACAGTCTCCTAAGTCTTGTTGATTCCAAGCCAATTTCTGATCTTCCCCCAAACCATACAAGAGATAGGGCACTGAAAGAACAAATGGGAAGCAGACTCTTCCACCAAACCACAAAGAGAACACACCTTATCATCTGTAATCAATTTATCGAAGTAAGTAAACTGTTCGCATGGCAATCCTGACATGAAGCAATGTTTAGGAGTAGCCCTAGAATTCCAAACAGTCTTGCACCACCAGACTATGGGCTGCTTCTTCCTAAAGAAGTCATAAGCAACACTAGGTCTTAGTCTAGGACCAAAGCACCAAGTATGCATCAAAGAAACAAAGAACAATAAAGAGAACAGAGAGGCAACCAAAAGCTGTCACGATTAAAAAGAGCCTTAATCAAAGCAGAGTCACCAAGTTTGCATTGATAGCTCCAAAGATCACAACCTTTTAAGTACTCTTCACTGATCAACTTGACCCAAAGACAATCTTTTTTGCATTGAAAATTCCATAGAATTCTGGAAAGAAGTGCCAAGTTCCAAGCCTCCAACTGAAAAATCCCCAGGCCTCCTTCAGATTTAGGAACACAAATCCTGTCCCAACCCACCAAAGATTTCTTGAAAGTGTCACATGATCCACCCCACAAAAACCTCCTACAACTAGATTCTTATTATTATCTGCATAGGCCTTTTGAGAAGTGGCTCAACTCTTGATATTCAGATGAGCTCAAGTCATATGGAGGGGAACTATCTTATTTCCACCCTTAAGACACCTCTGGAAAGATCCAAGTCTTGTGGCGTGTGGATAACACATGTTGCTCGTCTTCTTACATTCGTTGCCAGTCTTGCACAACCTTTATGCTTACGTATGTTAATCATGATGCGGTTCAACCTTCATTAACTCTATTTATTAGGGTACGTGGAAGTTCCACCTAAAATTGCCCCATGTTTTCAACAATTGCCTTCTACAAGTATGGTTTTTTTTATACATCATCTGCTCAAAGGCGAAATGTATGCATTATAAAACAATATTACGCACTATTACTCAATTCATTCATATTATAGTACGCAACGATATGTTGTTGTTAATGTACTTTTTCTTACACACACCGCAAATTTCTTTCCATCATAACTCTAACTTAACTATGTCTGGATTGATCCCACCGGAGAGCGGGGGCGGCTCCAGGAATTTGGGGATATGGATCGGAAATTTGTCATATTTTGTAATTACTATACTTAGTCTTCTATATTATAACTCAATACGGATCAATATAAAAAAATAAGGGATCGATATCACATGTCTATATGTACTTACGAAAAAAATTCTACTCTAATATTTTTTTGAACGGGTCGGTTGACCCAAATGACTTAAGGTAAAGACGCCCCTTCCGGAGAGTGGTTACGTAGGAATCCATACTTTGGCCTAGACATTCCACAGAACACTTTCGTCTGACCTTTACATCATTATATTTCTTATTTCTACCTTAATATTGAGCATTCACTTGCTTCACGCATGATGATACTCTCGGTTATCATCAACAACATTAGCTTTCAAATTTCATCTCTCAGTCATTTTCACCCATTCTCAATTCTTGAAAAATCCAACCTGTACAGTTGGCATAACATGAGAACATCTAATTATTTCGTTTCATCAACATTATGTCATGTCAAATAAGGGGCAGGAGAAGGCAGAACTCGTGCATTTATAGCAGAGTTAGATCCACATGAGCAATGGGGCACATGCCGCACTGAACTTTAGATTTTTTTATTAAAATGTAGTTTTGTTGTTATATATATATATATATATATATATATATATATATATATATATATATATATATATATATATCAATCAATCAATGAAAATGTATACACTATTCAATTTCTATGTTATTTATCCTTGTACAATCATTTAACATCTTACGATGAGCATAAATGGCATTTCATGTGATTCTTACTCCTTAGACCAGGGCCGGCCCTCGATCATGTGAGGGCCGAAGAGACAGTCGTCTTAAGCCCAACGGTGTCGAGAAGGGACCGGCGATGTACATGTTTCGCTAAAAGAAAAAAAATCCGTGTAGATTCAATCTGATCCAACCTAATATAATATGTTAATTTCTTTTTTGATAAAGACCCAATTTTTTTTTTACTCCAATCGATAAAGGTCCCAATAAAAAAATTTACTTGGCCCAAAAAAAAAAATAGACATACAAACAAGTGCAACTGAAGAAAGAATATTGTTGACTATTCCGGTGACAGTTGCATCTGGAGAAAAAAGTTTTTCGAAGTTGAAGTTAATAAAGAACCATCTTCGAAATACGATGACTCAAGAACGTTTGAATGGGTTAGCCATGATATCAATTGAGAAGAATATGGTTAATGAAATTGACAATCCTACTTTGATTAGTGATTTCGCCTCTAAATGTGTTGCAAGAGCGATCTTGAATTAACAATATGTAAGTATGTTTTGTGTATACGTATGAATTTGATTTTTGTTTCTAAATATGCTAGAAAATACTACTTTGTAGGCATGTTTTGAAGCTATAAATAAATTGAATTTTGTATTTACGGATGTTAAAAACGCGATAAGTATGTTTTTCAAAAAAAAAAAAAAACAACTTCAACTAAAATGCTCAATTCGAAAACTTGGCCTTAAACCCAAAAAATGCCAGGGCCGGCCCTGCCTTAGACATTAAGTCCGCTTGTAGCATACTCATAAATCTGACTAATATCAAGTACGTTATCCATCTTACCAGCCAAGAGAAACCTGCAAACAATGAAATAGTTTATGCTTCCATTTATCTTGAGTGATAGTGCAAAATATATAATTTGTGTCATTCTGTAAAAAAGTCAATTAAGTCATACTTGTCTAGGAGAGCCCTTGCCATTAATCGACATCCTCCTTGTACTGTAGATTGCATATTGACCGCGATGTTGGGGTTATGAATACTCTGTCGAAGATGTATCCAACCATATTCTCCTTGCTCTTTGTCTGAAACTTTAGCCCTAAATTTATGCAATAAAAAATCATCATATGATAATGTTGTATTCCACGTAAAAAAGAATTATGGGAGAAAAATGTAAAAAATATAAATGAGAAATAATGAATTTAATAAATTTTGTTAGCACCGTTCCTATCAATTCACTTGCTCTAAATCAGGTGTTTCAGACACCGCTCCTTCGGACACCGACAACCTAGATGATCCATTCACCAAGACATTCCTGGAAAATGTGTTTTATTGGAACTTTGAGATTGTGGGACTTAGATACATGAAACACCTGCTTTAGAGCAAGTGAATGAATGTTGGAGTAGATAAGCCGTGATAAAAAACAATGTAGAATGCCTTTACGGGCAAGAGAAATATTGATAGGAGCGGTGTCTGAAAAGACAATATTGTAATTTTTCTAACTATTAAAAGCAATATTATTGTCCACTTTATTATTGTTAAACACACAGCAATTGGGGGAAAAATATGATCACTATTATTCACAAAGCCACGTATTTATAGTAAAATATCATCAAAACCCTAAAGAGTAATTTTACACGTATACCCTTTTACATAATTTACATATAATATTCTTACAATTATATTAGTAGTATGCATTTTTATGAACATCGCAAAAAATTCCAAGGAGTTTGTTATGTGCCATAATACTCAGTAAATAAGAGTTATGTGTGGTCGTGTGGAAGGATTGAGTTTATGGTGAAACTCCTCAAATTTTGAGTCCATCGTAAAAATGGAAGAAGTTAAGGATCTTACAATCAAATTGCAATTAGTGCCCTAAAACACTTAAGGTATAACCACCTTATCTAGGTTGTTGATGTTTGACATCTTAGTGGCTACACTTATATGTGATTTGATCACGTAGGACTTGGACTGGATTCAATATGATGATCTTATGGTAAGTCCATTCAGTGACAATCTAACTGTATCACAAGATGACCATTTATGGATTTAATCTTAATCATAATGTGATTGTAAATTGGTCTCTTTTTAGGGTTGTTGTTTGATGTGGCATTAAATTTAGCGCTATTAAACCTTCTAAATCACGTCCATGTTGACATCATTTGGGGATTGGTAGACGGGATTGTAAGTCACGAAGATGGAATCCACTCTTTCCTTCTAGAAGGAAAGAGACGGTTCCACGGGTTGATAATAATGGAATTGATCGGTCAATCGAATTTACGATAAAATCATGAATATTATAAATTGTTAATCAATGCTAGTCGAGGATATGATGTTATGACGATGTCATACAGACATCGTCTATGGAGGGTTAACCGTAGGTATTGGTTATACCAATAGGCAATCAGTAACTATATGCATAATAGAGTAAGACGTTCTATATTATGGAAGAGTGCAGTTTGTGTTGATTGTGACGTGACACCAAGATTAATAAGCCGGAGGTTTCAATAGAAGAGTTCAGTTGGTCGCTCAATTTATCGGAGATTCTGGTTATACACCCATGGTCCCCAGTTTGGCTTCCCATAAACCGTGTTTAAATCGCTTCTCGGTTATTCTAGGGAGATAGGGAAAATGTTTTTTTCTATCTAGTTGATTGAGCTAATGGTTATTTTTGTGGTAAATAATATAAGTGGAAAAATCGTTTTATTTAATACTAAGTGTTAATGAATAGAAAAATAGTTTACTTCGTGGGAAAAAGAAAAATAGTTTATCTATTTAAAATACATGTCATGGATTAATTAAGGGGAGTGATAGGTTTACTCTCTTAAGTCTACACCATTTTTACACCATTATCATCTCACTACATATTTTTCACTTGTAAAAAAAATTGAAAAAACTTGAAAAAATCATAACCACAAGATTATCTTGGGTGTAAACATGATGTAGAATTTAGGGAGTAACTCTATCATTACCCATTAATTATATAATAAATAATAGTTAAAATGAGACAAGTTTTTTTTTTTTTTTGAGGAAAAAATGAGAAAAGTTAGTTTTCTTTTTTTGAAGTGGCATTAAGTGGCATAA
Organism: Gentiana macrophylla; assembly: GCA_026214975.1. NCBI lineage: Eukaryota > Viridiplantae > Streptophyta > Magnoliopsida > Gentianales > Gentianaceae > Gentiana > Gentiana macrophylla. The sequence goes on from CM047815.1 coordinate 53,564,531, forward strand.
TATAATGTATTTAATTAGGAAAAGTTTTCTAATATGCAAGTTATTTAATTAGATTAATGTAACGCCCCCAGACCCCGGGTCTGGCAGCGCTAAATGAGTCATAAATAGTCCGGTCAACTGCGTAGACCACCGTCATCGCTTGGTCTAAAAGGGCTAACCCGAGTTGACAAGACATTTATGTCTCACACTTATATGGGGGTGAGCATTCACTTAATTTACCGATGTGGGATATCACATTCTCCCCCCTTATAAGGGACTGGCGTCCTCGCCAGGACGGCCAAGACTTGTCCCGGATCGTCCCTACCAGAGGTAACTAGAGGCCATCCTTACACTGCGTCTTGTACATGCGGTGGGGCGCATAGTTCCGTCTGATAGTCGGCTCTGAATACCATTCTGTAGAAGAGAGAGAGAACTTACGGATTACTAAGGCTCTAAACACTTATCTCAAGAAAGTCAAGTCCCAAGCAGCAAAGAAACATTGGCTCTGATACCAACTGCAAACTCTAACGGTCTTCTTCTGATATCTGCCCAACTCTTCTGTCGGTCTTGAGCGGCTTTAAGATTCTTCCGTATCAGCTCAACTTTCTCTTTAGCCTGCTGAACTAACTCTGGCCATGTCAACTGCTTTTCCCCAACTTCGTCCCAATAAATTGGAGTCCGGCATTTCTTACCGTACAAGGCTTCAAACGGTGGCATCCCCAAACTAGCATGATAACTGTTGTTATAAGCGAACTCTGCCACTGAGAGGAAATCATCCCATGATCCCCCTACTTCAAGAACGCAAGCTCTAAGCATGTCCTCGAGTGTCTGGATTGTCCTCTCGGACTGACCGTCTGTCTGCGGGTGAAAGGCAGTACTCAAGTCCGTCTTTGTTCCAAAAGCCTTTTGCAACCCTTTCCAGAAGTGACTTATGAATCTACTATCTCTGTCGGATACGATAGATAAAGGCACACCATGAAGTCTCACTATATTGTCCAAATACAGTTGAGTGAACTTCTTAATAGGCATGTCAACCTTACATGGCAAGAAATTGGCTGATTTCGTGAGTCTGTCAACAATCACCCAAATCATGTCATGGCCACTCTTCGTACGCGGTAAACCGGTGATGAAGTCCATCGTGATGTTCTCCCATTTCCATTCCGGTACTTCCAAAGGCTTCAACAAACCTCCTGGCCTTCGTGCTCTCGCTTTAACTCTCGGCATGTATCACACTTTGCCACGAACTCTGCGATATTCAACTTCATGCCAGGCCACCAATACCTCTCTTTGAGATCTCGGTACATCTTGGTAGATCCTGGATGAACCGCAAAGGCAATCTTATGGGCTTCATCCATGACTTGCTGCCTTAGTCCATCAACATTAGGCACACACAAACGACTACCATACCAAAGATGTCCACTCTTATCCAACTGATAACCCACTGTAGGTTTCTCTCGAGCTACGCGCTTCAAATCCACTAACACTGGGTCTTTGTCTTGCTTTGCCCGGATAGTATTGAATGTCCAAGTCATAGTCTTTCACAAATTCCAACCATCTTTTTTGCCTCATATTCAAATTCTCTTGAGTGAAAAAGAACTTAAGGCTCTTATGATCCGTGAATATTCTTGCCTTAACTCCATAAAGGTAGTGCCTCCACTGTTTCAAAGCAAAAACAACTGCTGCCAACTCCAAGTCATGTGTAGGATAGTTCTTCTCATGAACCTTTAAGCGCTGAGGCGTAAGCTATTACCTTTCTCGCTTGCATCGAACACATCCCAAACCTTGACTCGAAGCATCAGTATACACGTCATAGTTATCAAAGACCTCTGGCAAAGCTAACACAGGTGCTGCAGTCAACTTATCCTTCAACGTCTGAAAAGCTTCCTCACACTCCTTTGACCACTCAAACTTGATGTTTTTCTGAGTAAGTCTAGTAAGAAGAGACATCCGATAATATCAGCGGACAGAGCCATGAAAGCTTTGCAGAAGGGTTGTGAAGTGGTATGTTCTTTATGCTATGGACACGAGAGAAGCATACTCCTAAGTTAGAAGAAACTCCTATAGTTAAGGATTTCCAAGTTTTTCCGGATGAGTTGCCGGAAATATGCCAGCGAGGATATAGAGTTTGAGATACTGATTAATCCCGGAGCAAAGACACTCTGACCAAGGCACCTTATAGGATGGCACCAGCTGAATTAAAAGAGTTAAAAGTATTACAATTAAATAAAGGGAAAGGGGGTTGAATAATATCCTTATAAGATAAAGATTATTAAGACATCTACAATTTCTAAGGGAGCCCTACTTTAGCCCTATTTAATAGTTGATTGTTCCACTTAAAACCCTAATCCTTATTTCAATAAAAGGAGGCGCCACTTATCTAGGGTTTAGGAGAAAAGTTCTCTCACTCAAGAAAATATTAGATCTTTTTGGGGGGTGTGTGTTTTCAAGTAGGATGAAGAAGATCCTTCGGGGTTCACTACCTTTGCTGGGGAGATCATTACAAAACGTTGGAAATATATATATATATATATATATATATATATATATATATATATATATATATATATATATATATATATATATATATATATATATATGATTATCGAGTTGTTGTTTTCACGGTTTTGATTGAATAAGATTCAACTTAGTTGATCTCAAATTCGATTCTGAGACTCTCATATAGCATAATCAGGCCACGACCGCATAAACCTTGCTTTGCCGCCTCGAGGAGGTGCTCAAAATATGGGGGCGAGAGAAGTTAATCTTATTGGATAGATCATCATTTCATATATATATGTGGTGTCATGTAATTTATGTTATGGTGCGGTAGTAATTATGTTGTCCCAACATTTTCTTGATGAGAATAGAATATCATATAAAAATTCCAAGTCAACAATCGGACCCATGATATGACACAATCGATTAAAAATGATTTTGAAAGAAAATGATCGAAATACGCGAAATTTTCTTATCTCAACATGTATTAACAATTTGACTTCTTAAGAATCCTAATGGAGGAGAAACATTGCACCTGTACATATGAGCATCAATGGCAGCAGGAGAGTCAGTAGTGTCTACGAGACAACCTTCGCTCACCCAACATTCTCCACAGGTATCTAACTCCCATCCCGGTAGCTGACCCTTCTGCAAGAGAAAACTGTAATGAATCAGATTTTGCAATAAAAAAACTGGATGAAATAAAAGAGTAATGTGGTGTATGAAGCATGTCTAGTGGCAAGGAAGTAGTTGTGTATAGGGCTTAGGGTGGCTAAGCCCATCCAATCTATATATAGGTATATGCACACACTCTTGTATAGTGGAATAGTTATCAAAACAACTATTTTTATATTCTTAAATGAGAAAACCATTTATATTCTGAAATCACTAATGATTTGATTTAACAATGAAATGATTAGTTTATTTTTCATGTAGTTAACAATTTTCTTTTTAATTTCTCACACTAATAAATACAATTTATCACATAATATATAATACATATGATTAAAGTGCAAAAAATATTTTTGACAATCACGGCAATTAACAAGGTATATGGGAGTGTGTTACAGTAATTTTATTTGAATAAAGTTTGTTTCATCTTGATTGGTACGGTGATGTTTCTACAATTTTTTGTTACTCGATTTTCAGAAAAAATTAGCAAACCGGTACTACACTACTAAATTTCCCAACAATCTTAAGACTTTACTTGATCCTGTTAAAATTATGAACAATATGCAATGTGTATATGTAAAATTTGTTTGGAAAACATTTTTACATTAAGTTTGCATTCTAAAACGTGTTCATCCATGTACCAGTTTAATTTTTCTGAATTAGAATCAGAAAACAAGTTTAGAAAAGTTGAAGCAGAAAATTTGTTTGAATGAAATACTTATGTGTTAGTATGATACAACATCATGTTTATGTGTGAATCTTTCTATAACTTTATTTTACATGATAGGTGTGATCTAAAACATCCTCCCAATTGAGTTGGTGTCAATTCTGGAGATGTGAAGTGACTATTAAAAATCTACCACATAACATTGTGGAAAAACAGAATGTTTCTATGTAAAAATGCAACTTCTTGCCTTGTATACTTTTGAAAATTATGTCAACAACATGATTTTTAGGTAAATATGATTCTACAAGTATGTGAGTATAGTTTACTTGTGACAAAAATCTGCAATTTGGTTGAATAATTGTTGTACCGAAAAATATAAAAATAGTCACGACTTTCTAAAAAATTGGAAAAATTGCCTACATTGTGTTGTAGTCCAAAATAATTTGTAATTACTCATTTCGTTTACGAAAGGTTAAAGAATGAAAGTTGTTTATTTGGTGATGTAGATTACAGAAATGCTCCTGTTATTTGGTTAAAGTATTCGTGAATTTTTTAATTTGTGATATACCAGTATCGGAATAAGAGTGCATAACAGAGTCTGTTTTGCAACTTTGATTGTTGATCTTCTGTTTATGAACAGAAATGAAAAGAACATTGGAATAAACCATTTCGTTGTCAATGGTGGTGTCAGAATGCAACACGGTTGAAAATTCCCGAGAATGGTTCGTAGACACGAGGCTACACGCCATGTTTGTGCTATTATAGCCATCTTTCTGACTACCAATTAAGTAGTGGAAGGGGGAAAATTGTTCATGGGAAATTCAGCCAATTCTAAGGTTGAAGACCAAGGCAAAGTTGTCTTGAAGATGACTTCTGGCAAAATTTTGACACTGAACAATGTGTTGCATGTGCCTCACATTCGTAAAAAAAAATCGGTGGAGTCCAGTTCCGGTGCACACAATGGCGAGGGCCAGAAACGAAAGTTCAAGGGTGAAAGTTCTAAAGGCAATCAAGAGGCTAAGCCATTTAATGGTAAGTGCTTTAATTTTGGAAAACAAGGACACCACAGGAATGTGCGAAAGCCTCGGAAGATTGAATAAATCGAACGTGTGAAATAGTCACCGAGACTATGAATGAATTGAATCATCCGATGATGATTGCAAAGAACTTCATGGTTGAACTTCTTTTGTTAAACTTTGAATTTAATTCATGGTTTGTAATAAACAATATAATTTATACATTATTATATATGTATAATATTTGTATGTATTTTATGTAGGTGTTTGAGTAAACACCTTAATGTATTACATGTATGTTGACATGTTATTATTATGAATATATGTACAATATTCATATTAATTAGAGATTTGCTTTCGGTATTATGATGTACATTTCAAAATGTATGGATGAAGTTGTTGATACACTTAATGATGCATTTAAATCAACATAATAAATAAGTTAATCGAATCGTGGTGATCAAAGTGGAAAAATGTGACTCAATGTTTAATGAATTTTGTTTTGGTATCAACAACATTCATAAAATCGTTGAATTACACTTACCTTAATCAATTAATGTTGAAAAATGATGATTAACTTGAGGTTTACCCAAAACCTGTGGGGGAGAAGAATATCTCCTGGACTGAAACTTCATCAGATTCTTGGAAATGTGGGGGTGATTGGTAAAGGAAATTTACCTAAATAAAGTGATGTAACGAAAGCAAGAAATGAAAAGGGATTTGAATTATTTCAGAATTCCTTGGAAATATATTGTGTGTGGCTCAAAGTCTATCACTGCTATTAGCATGGAATAGTCGGTAAGTGATAAAACAAGCACACAGTAATATGGAGAGTGGTAAGTCACGATTCACACAACGTAGACACAATACCATTTATTAATTGATCTATACTGGTTTGATTTCCTCGATTGTATAAAGTCGAAGGAAAATCTGGCGGATCCGCTTATAAAAAGGTTTAGTTACAGATAGGGTGTCAATTTTTTGACAAACGGAATGGGACTGAAGCCTATTACGCATGTTCCCTTATAATGGCAACCGAACCATTGTGACTGGAGATCCTAAGATCATGGTTCAAAATGGACAACTAAATTATAAGGGACAATTAGCACTTACCAATTCTGTTAAAACAAAAGTGATGTCTGCTGAAAGGTTCAGGTTAAGCATAAAACTTTTAATGATTCATATATCTTGGTTAAGCCAATTGGGGTATTCTAGAGTACTCTTTATAGGAGGTCACCTATGTAAATGGAAGTGGGGCTGCTTCTGTGAGAATTTGTGGGCTGAATTCTCTAACACACTTTCTGAAACCAAGGTGTTCCAGGGCCAAAATGGACACAACCATGAGAACTTCGAGAAGGCCAGGGGGTATATTATGTGGGTATCATTGTCTAGGCATGCACCAAATCTTGAGCAGTTCAAGACCTAGTTCACTGCTTAGCCGAGTATGTCCGATGGTCTTCTACTAGGGAAGGTTCAAGGCAGCAAACCACCTCACCCGATGCGATAGATATCCGTTTGATATCTCTATAGAGTCTGCATAACATATGCATTAATTTTCATTCATTTGGGGGATTGTTGGAACTTTATGGTGTTTTAGCTTCGAAATGAATTTAAGTGAAAGTGATGAACAGTCAACTTCAGGCCCGAATTCGAATGAGTTACGGAATGAATTTTCGGGAGCAAAAAATGGTTTTGGAAACTACTAAGATAGTAGTTGATGTTAGGCTTTTGAATCACTCGATTCCGATATCGGTTAATTAAAAATTTAATTTCTAAAGGTAGATTAAAATGTGTGGAGTGTTAACGAATAATGTGTATTCATTTGTCTCACATTGAAAAAGTGACTTACGTGAAATCATTACTTAAGAAGTAGTAGGGCACTTAGAGGTAGGCACCAAGGGACAAGAGAATTTTGTGAAGGAGGGAAGACATAGATGCTTGTTTGTTCATAACCCCATACGCATGCCGCCGCCCTCCGGCGGCTCGGTTTGGTTCGGCTTGGGCCTGTATTAATATTTTTGGGCCAGCTCAAAGGGAAAAATTCTAAATACAATTCGAACTGAACTCTGAAGCAACTGTTCATGAAGCATCAGGCTTGACACCGATTCGCAGCAGACATACCTGCTCAAATTTCTAGTTGGTTTTAACCATCAGTAACTTCCCAAACTTCCAATTTTAAAAGGTTACTACTCTACCATTATATGTCTATAAAAGGAACATCCCTGAAATACTTAGGCAAAAATTTATATGCACTCTTCTACAAAATATGCACAAACAATTTTCTGCACTCTTAACTTCTGAATAAGGCAAACAAACATTTCTCCAAAAACTCATTTTGCATAGTCAGAGATATTCAAGGCCGGATCAGTTCGCAGCTTGTTCACATCTAAGTGCAAGACTAGAACAATGTAGACTGTTGTGTCTTAGGAGACATTTTTCCATATCCGTGTGCATATAGTCAGGGCAATAATGTCTTAAGGACATAGTTCTAAACTCGCCTGAGTCTGAATAAGTTTTCGTTTTACTCTTGTTTTCAGCATTTTTTTTGTTTCGAATGTGTTACAGTAATTTTATGTGAATAAAGTTCGTTCTTCTTATGTGTTCATCTTGATTGGCAATCTGCTTCTACAATTTTATGTCACTTGATTTTCAGAAAAATTAGCAAAAGCGATCTTGTACTACTAATTTTCCGATATTCTTGTAGATGGTTTAACAAAGCCGATTCAGATTACCATTGATGTTGAAAGAGTATGACACGGAAGAAAGACATTCGAGGATGAGGTTTGTCCATTTTTCGGAGAAGCCCAGTTTTCTCATCTTTTCGATAATGAAAGGCCATTCAACACAATCATAAGCCTTAGTCATGTCCAGTTTTAGGGCAAATAAGCTTTCTTTGGAATTTGTTTTCCGGGTAATGTGGTGGAGATTCTCATGGGCTATGATATTGTTATCCAGAATTTGTCTTCCCGGAACAAAGGTTGATTGGTTGAGGGAAATACAGGCTGAGAGGACTTTTTTGAGGCGGTTTGCAAGGATTTTAGATAGAATTTTGTAAAGGACGGTACAAAGACTGATAGGGTGGTATGAAGAGAGGTCTTGAGGGCCTTCGCATTTTATTAATAAGGATATTAATGTCTTTTATCATTTTTTTGGATTTTACGTTTTCTTTTAATTCTTTCCATATGGTCAAAGCCTATCTAGACAAATGCCACTCCTCGCCAACCTTATTTAAACAAATACGCCAAGGATAAAATGTTTCAAAGAAATTTAGAATACCTCAAGAGTACTTCGAAAAGTTTCAATTGCCTCAATTGCTTTTGCTTTTGCAAATCTTGACTCTGAGAGTACATTCATCCTCAGTTCTACTGATTCAAGAGGTTGTTCAAGATCTTTGATTAGACTGCCCACATCCCCACCCAATCCTTGAAGCTTCATTTTTACCATCTCAATTATGATCTTTACCACCATATATGCACCTGCCAATTGAAAATATATCTGTTATATACTTAAAGAGATTGTGATTGATGGAATTAAGGGATAAGGGTCTTAAATGACATAATATGAAATATGTCAGGTAAAAAGGACTATAAAAAAATGTCAAAAATGACATTTCACTAGTGAAAATGAAAGTGAATGTGAATTTGAAAGTGAATTACGTTGATTTTCAGCACAAAACCAACGTAATTCACTATCATTTTCACTTTCACTAGCGAAATGTCCTTTTTGACAAAAATGTTGTCTTATAGTCCTAAAATCCTGACATATTTCTTGAATGTGTCCTAATTGATAATTAACTATTGAATTAAATCCTAATTAATCAATTAAGACTAACCATCATCAAGGAAATGATTTTCTTTAAGAGCACCATGACCAGAAGTTTCCATCATAAGATGTGTTTCAATCCCATCCTTATTAAGCAGAATTCCTTTGTCAATCACATTCCGATATCCGACCCGGTACAAGCAATGATGGCCTCCTCTATCAGTAATACACCTAGTAAGTGCTAAGCTCGTACGCGCATCGGTCACGATCGTAGTTCCCGGATGTTCTTTCAGTACAATGGAAGCCATCAACGCGATTAATTTATCTCCATTGATCGGGTTGCCACTGCTATCGACAACACCGCTCCTATCCACGTCTGTATCAAAAACTACGCCTAAATCTGCTCGGTTTTCAAGAACCGCTGCTCTTGTTACTGCCATGGCTGTTTTGTCTTCTGGATTCGGAATGTGATTCGGAAACATTCCATCGGGTTTAAGATGTAACGAACCGAATGTTTCTGCTCCAAGCTTGTCTAGTACATCCCATGTGAAGAAGCCTCCTGATCCGTTTCCAGCATTCACAATTATCTGCATGTATATTAAGGGAATGTCTTTTCAAACAAATAAAAGTTTAATACACAGTATTTCATTTTCCATTTTTACCTTTTAAATTTATGTTTTTTCGCACTCGTTGAATCTGACCGAATTTCAGACAGTATTCTTGACTCATTTTGGTCAGAAAGTCATTCTGACCGATATTGAGTATGAAAAAACATTCAAAGTTCTGACTCGAATTAAATCAGAATAATCATCATTGTCTGACTCAAATTGGGTCAGAATAATTTGCAAACTCATTGATTCTGACCGAATTTCAGACAGAATGTTAAGAAAACGAACCTGAAATCCTTGGAGAGGCGTATCATAGTGCAAGGGATGATTGACTCTCTCCTTTATAATTTCTCGAAGGTGCTTAGCATATGCACTCATGAAATCCACTCTTTTCGGGGCAACAGGAAGCACTTTTGATACTTTACTATACCTGTTTGCATACTTACGTGCTGCTTTATCACATATTTTCTCCACATCTATGGATGTCAATCCTCCTTTCTTTGTGAAGAATTTTAGCCCGTTTCGAGTGTACGGTAAATGGGAGGCTGTCATCTGCAAATAAAAGAAAAATCAACTTGTTCAAATTTATTTGATAGCTAGTTTGGTCTACGAACATTACGTAGTGCGTGCAGCGTATCCCGTATCGGATACGTATCGGATACCGATACTCGACGGATACTCTGTTACATATGTATTTGGGACGAATTGTTTCAAAAGATTCTACTGGATACATGTATAAACGAGTTTCAACCTTAATATATATATATATATATATATATATATATATATATATATATATATATAATCATATTATTTTTATTATTTACAAATACACCCATGTATCCGTATTCTATATTTTTGTAAAATCTCGTATCTACGTATCCCGTATCCACGTATCTGTACCCATGCATCCTAGGTAAAAGTTTACCATTATTGAAGCATGATACATAAATGAAGGAAGCATAGTACTCATAAAGCAAGCAGGTGTAGTTGCAAGTCCCATATCGAAAACCAAGCATCCCGCACGACCAAGTCCAGCGAAAACAGCTGCACTCAAAATCCCACCTGAAATTCTTGGATCCCGGCCTAACGAAACCTTAACAACTTGTTTAACTTCTCCCCCACCTCCACCACCACCACCATCGCTGTTTCCGCCGCCGCCTTGCTCTTCCTTTAATCTTTCCATAACCCATTCACCAAAACTCTCTGCAATTGCTTCCACTGCTGGTGGCGTTAGGTCCACTGTCCGTCCTTTTTCTCCTTCCACAGCCACACCACGTACATCTGATCCGTTTTGTAGCCTTCGGATCCTGTCCATTTCCTCGTCCACGATTACCTCATTGTTGTAATTCGCACTTCTTGATGATTCCACACGAAATGAGAAGAATGTATTCGAGGGAAATATGGGAGAATAATGAAGCCTTAGGTTTCCAGGTGGTGGAAATGAGGATATGAATAACTTGTTTTGTAATACTATGGTGTTTAGAGCTTGAGATTGTGTACTGGTTGAAGCCATTTTTTGCTTGAAATTTGGCGCCCTTGGTAATGTTTCAAAGTTGTAGTAATGTTGAGATAGTAGAGGATAAGATTTATGAGGCAATCAAATTATAACCTTAAAAAAAATTTCTACAAGTAACAAATATCTGAAAACTAACTTCCAAAGCCTCTGATATATAGCTTTTTTTTTTTTTTTTAAATATCAATTATATATTGTGGTATGGAAGTCTTTATATCTCAAAATATTGGCCTTTTTTGTGTGTGTGAAAGTTACTGATGAGAACAGAATACAAGCTGCTAAAAAAATGGTAAAATAGAAGATTTTGCAAAATCAAATGCTCAAAACCACAATTTCTTTCCAGTTTTTTTTTTTTTTTTTTTTTTTTTGTCTATTTTTTTTCCTGGGCTTCAAAAGGTTGAATCAGTTAAACAATGAAAACAGGGAAAAAACACATGCGTTTTGAATGTGGAACATCATGTTGCTATGACAAAGCACACGCAGCCATCTGCTGGCGCGAGAACATCTTAAAGCATTTATGTACACCAAGTGAGCCTGTTATGACTTGTAGAAACAGATAGATTATTATTACATATATTCATAGAAAAGCGAATACTTAAAGCTGCTCCATTATTCAGTTATTGTCGAGTATATAAAAAAGTACAGTATTCTCAAGTACATTCATTCACTGGCTTTAGCTTGGCAAAGTTATACGACCAGAAATGTCGATCCACTCGATCTGGATTTCAATCTCACGCGTTCCACATTTCTCAATTTAAGCGTCATGTCTTGGGTCATTTTTCCCTTGTTCCAGATGACAGGGCTTTCACAACTAAGACAATTCTCGCCGTTTGGTTCAACTTTATCAACTTTAGTTCCGTCCGGTAGACTCTCTTTACCCCATTGCAAGCAATCCAAATAGGGTTTAATATCAATGTTGGCATCTCCCATTTTGTCGTCTACAGTGAATGTATCTTTGTCGTATACTGTCTGGAAGAACGAATTCAGCTCATCAGTACACAAGAACAATCCATGCATAACAAAGAAAGTGGCCATGAATCAAATCAAACAGTGTTTCGGTGAAGTTTATTCATGTTGGTGAACAAATCCGATATGTTAGGTGTTCATCAAAGGTTATTCCACACTTAAAAAACAGTATCATAAGGAATGGTGGCATGGTCAAGGGTTATGATGCACGGAAGCGTATCCCGTATCCGATACGTATCGGATACCGATACTCGACAGATACTCCGTTGGATACGTATTTGGGGTGAATTCTACTTTTCATAAGTTGGATACTTTACCGGATACACGTATCTTGACTACAGATACGGTATCTGAAGAACATGATACTTAAATAATGAGTTTGAACCTTAATACACACACATACACACACATATATATATATATATATATATATATATATATATATATATATATATATATATATAAACATTTTAATTATTTACAGTTTAGTCCTTATATTTTATTATTTAGATATACACCCGTATCCGTATCCTATATTTTTGTAAAATCACATATCTGCGTATCCCGTATCCACGTATCCGTACCTATGCATCCTTGGTCAAGGGTCTAGAAACTTCAATCAGATATGCATAAGCAATATATTTGTATTGAAAAGGTTAAGGTTATTATTGCAGTATCAGCAAACAAATCCTAGAAACTAAATCAGCAGATTGAGTCCTACAACAAATCCAGCTATGTTTCTAATTGGAATCAGTTAAAGCAAACAAACTGAGCTGCCATAAATAAAATTCAATAAATCAACAAATTCCTGAATCAACTAGGGAGATAAAGCTTACCAGAGTAATTGGAGATTTTGGATCAGTAATGGCAAGCGTCAATTCTTCATCCCATACAGGGTTGCAGGTGTTTTTCACCACACTAGTCTTCACTTGCTGCATTGACTTTCATACATTAGTGTATAATATACACCACTAAATTACGATGCTATTTACAATATTCCTTGGCACTTGAGCCACTGAGCATTGTAGCTATCGGGATACCAAACTAGTGACGGGAACATTGCAGAGTAAGTTAACATACATTGCAACAAAACGGTTTGAATGATGAAATCGACATCTTAACATCCAAGATAATGCATATGACTATTAGTAACATCAGATTCCCACTTGAGCAGTTTTTGAACATAATAAAAATATCGAATTTAGCACATGATCGATATCAAAATACAAGCACATATAGTTCCACCTTTCTTTGTCATAGTAAGGACATGATAATGAATACATTTCTTGGTTAATGTTTCATTCTACAGCAAGCTTGTAAAACTCCAGATTTTAATCCAGAAGTGTGTAAGACTTTGGTTGCCCAGGTATTTAGTCCTTGCTGGCCGATGCACACTGGCGCCCCAAGGCAAGTAAATCTCAGGACCGAGGTAAAACAAATCTCTCATTCCAGGTGTAGGTAAATCATGGCATTGAGCTTACAACTCTCTGTTCCGAGGTGCGGCTCGCTACCCATGATTCCTCGAAAATCACTGCATAGCAACCACTACACGACAGAAAAACCTCTCTCATGATCACAAAGTTGGCCAGATCCCGTACACTGCTTACTACTTCGTTGAAACATATGGCCCAACCACATTATTTGAGGTTTGGGGTCATATATTCACACAGGTCACGTTGGATACCAATCCTTTTAGTGGTCGCATCAGGTGTAATCCTTACTAGCCTCGAAAGACCCTTTAGAGCCTCGAGGCCTCGGGCATACGACAAGATATCATCCAAAGCCCCGAAGGTCTCAAGACCTATTTATCCCTAGAGCCTCTCTACCATAGACAAACCGCAAAGGCTTCCTTAAACACGTTATCGCTTGAAGTGACAAGACAATCCCACTTGCCCCACCTGTTGAACATAGATATTACATTGGACTTCAGACAGCTCTTCCAAAACTGTAAAGAGAGGACACAGTCTCATGCCGACCTAGGTATAACGCTTTAACTGCGAACTACCACAACTTGATCCCCTTGTGGGTATATGAGCAGTCATCTACTTGGCCCAGCTATTCCATTACTTCCCCACTTTCTTCCTTTTACTTATCCTTGCATGAGTTTCTTCGGCCGCCTCCCCGTCATGGAAGTTGTAGAATACAGCTTGCTTGGCCTAATAACTTTGTGAAGATCCTTTGAAAGCTCCACCGGCTTATTCGAACCATCATGGCGTCGCCTAGGCGATCAAGCGACCAGGCGCGCCTATCCATTCAAGGCTTCAAACAACTATGGTTATTATTGGAGATTCTACACCACTGATTCTTCTTGAAGATCATAGCCAACAACAAACCTCATATGAACAATTTCAGTTTACTGGATATTTTTTAAACCGTAAGAGCAGCCTAACATAGTACAACCAGTGGATACAAAAATATATTGTCCCACTGATATCTGTTCATGTTTAAACTTATAGTATCGTTTCAATTAGTTATTGAAGTTTTTTAACAATGGCTTATAATTCATTTTTCCGGAAAAGCAGTCGACGCGGTGCCAATTACGTTTGGCCTAGTGGTTAAGCTGAGGCACCAAAGACCAAGAGTTTTTGGGTTCAAGTCCCAAAACATGTGTGAGTTAATATATAATGTCTTTAGTATCCGTATAAGAATCAAAAAACAAAAAAAAAAAAAAGTCAAAATGGTATATACAATATGAAAGAAATGATTGATCAATAGCCAATAATCATTACTACCTAGTAAAGTTAAATACTTTCCGTAGGATAAGAGCTTCAAAGCCTACAGGGGATCAATAGCCAATACTCATTCACTATGAGGTTTACATATTCTCCATCCCAGTCTAAAGCATCACTTTTCCAATCCATACTAGCATTTGGGAGGGGAAAAAAAAAAAAGGAAAGATCCCAGATAATCTAATTCTTTTCAGACCCGGAAACTATTTTTACCCAAAGTTCACATAGCTGATAAAGAAGCAAAAATGCCTACAGAAAAGAAAGAAAAAAAAGGTAAATTAAACAGCTGTAGTTTCTGTAAAATGTTAATATATGATATACCGTTGAATCATATCAAACGCAACTTCTGGCAATTAATCGCATTAGACCTTGATAATCAGCTAAAAATAACGGCCACCTTTCGGTTTGATGAACACAGATCAGAATATGATAGATGAAAGACCAAAAAAAACGAAAGCTACAAGAATTCACATCAGATCTAATAATCATGAACGGATGGAGAGAGAGACCTGACTACCAGAGCTTATGAGAACATAAGGGTCACTGCTCTTCGAATCATGAATAGCAAGATTGATTCCTCGACGAACACGAATTTTAAGAAGACCCAAAGCATCCATTTGGCAAAAGAACAATGAAAAGGTCGAAGTAGAAGCTCGTTGCAGCAATTCACCTGGGAAAAGAGAAAGCTAAATTACACTCCAAAGCTTGAAATAAAAGAGCTTAAGCAGTACGCATCGCACAAATTAGATAACTGGTGGTGAATCCTACGCCGTGCAAGGCACGCACGGCGTGCCCGTGAGGATGTAAACATAGAAGTTGAAGAAACTTGAAAACCATACTTGCACGGCACGACGTGCCCGTGAGGATGTAAACATAGAAGTTGAAGAAACTTGAAAACCATATAATTTAAAAGATGAAGCATTCACATAAACCAAATAGTTACAATCATGTATTTTTATTTATACTAAGTCATATAGTTCAAAAAATACATAAATTTAGCTACCATAACTTACAAAAGATAGTGGAATATGATGATTGCAAGCTCTAATAGTTGTGTATATTACTGCACCATTAAACTTTAGCTATGTTAAAAGCTAATGGTGATAATATACTAACTATGTTTCACCATTATGTCAAAGTTTGGCTTTTAAAGAACACATACAAAACAATCATGGTTGCAAATACAATACATAAACATACAATAACCTTTATTCGGCCTTCGATTGATCCTGATCCTTGTTCTTCATCTTTTTCACTAGACTTTCAGCCGCATCCGTCTTATGTGGAACATAAACTGATTGAATTTTTTCATGTGCAACAACTGGTGGGATTGTTGTAGGTATTGAACCAAACATCGATGTTCTCTTAGACTATGGAGAATGGGTACATGCCTCACTTTGTAACTCAGCAGAATCAGAAATTTCTGAAGAACAACTTTGGTTGTGGAAATTTGAAAACTCGCCATTTGGTTTCTTTTGATGATCCTTCTACCGTGTCCTTATCTTGTATTTGCATCTGAATAGCTTCAATGGTAGGAATTGAGTCTTCTTTGTAGAGATGTAGAATTGTGTATTTCTTGTCAGACGCAAACAATTTCACAAAGCAGCAAACTTTTTTCACATATAAAGCTGTTTCCACCACCTTTATTAATGACTGGCCCTGGAAAAAGGATTGTGTGTAAATTTTATTAGCTATAATATAATGATTATTTCAACTGTGAATTAAAGAAAATGAATTTAGGGTACTACATTGATTAAACAAAATTAGCCTGTCATTTCTTATGGATGTAAAAGAATCCTGTATATTTTGTATATTATAGGTTCTTAATGATACCTATAATATGTTCATCATATACACATATTGTATATCATAGATTGAAGTATTAATCATGCTCACACGCTAAAGCCTTCACATAAACCACATAAGCCTACTAACAATGAAAACATGAAAGTTATTTATATACTAATATAGAATGTCAGGATGAAAACAATGACAAATATAGCCTAAAGAAGGGATTACCATGCTGTTAGTGAAAGGATTTTACTAACATGTGTTAAAGCTTGCAAAATGAACATTGTTTTCATATCGACACGATGCATTTTCAATTTTATCATTTTTTGTGAGAGGAAGCAGGGGGAATAATTATCATAATCTATACACAGTAATAAATAGTATGATGAACTATTAACCAAAGTGAACATCATGTAATTCAGCAATCTATATTTATTATTGACATTGAGGCATATATATGTATCGGTATAATATCCACAAAAACATATATATATATATATATTAGCTTAAGCATGGTGGATAGGCACTTTTTCCATAAAAAGAAACCAGCATCAGTTTGAATGTCAATAATAATTGATCCACGTCACTTATAAGCATACTACATATAGATTTCTAAGGGAGAGAATAAATGGTGTACCTTAACATCTGCTTCATAAAGTTTGAGTAATCAGTAAATTCGATCGCTTTTTGAAAATCGGAGAGAACATCAGAGCGACAAGCGTGCTAGAATCATCGCTTAAATAGACTTCCATACTACCATTGTTAAAATTGAAGTTCATAATGGATTATTAATTAATAGTCATGGTTATATCTTGAAGATTTATAGAGTTCAAATATTTACCGTGGAACGATCACTGTTCTTTGACCAAAAGAATTACACATAAAGCTCCAATTTACTTTCCCGATGCACGGTATTTCTTACAGCTTTTCATACACTTTGCCAAAGTTTTTCTTGTCCAGGCATTAGTTCTAATTTTCCTACAATCTAGGCTGTTTTGAACTATCCACAAGAAAAACAAATATTATGAATAACCAAATATATATATTATTATCAATATAAAAATATGCTTATCAGCTATTCATAAAGAAACCAGAAAATTAGTTTTATTATATATTTCTATGTATATACCTGTTCAACTTTGGTGGTCACATCTTTGATCTTAGACAAATCTGAATTTTTTGGTGCTCGTAGCAGAATGTCAGCATCATCATATGCTTTGTTCCTCAATAATCCAGCAATCTCAGCAATGTTTCTTTATACCTATTTATAAAATTATAATGCAAATATATTTAAATCTATTTTAAAGGAGTAAAAGAATCAAAAAAAATCATAACTAAACTTCATAAATTATCTGTGTATGAAAATTTGTCTTCATACCATTCCATCATATGCTCAACATCTGGCAACGGAGGATTCACCATGAAATAGACATTGTATTTTGGTGTGGTAAGTGATATACCTAAGTAATAATAATAATAATAATAATAATAATAATAATAATAATAATAATAATAATAATAATAATAATAATAATAATAATAATAATAATAAATATGAGAAAGGAAAAGTAATGCATTTTAAGTAATATTTTCATTTCATGTATGCAAATATGGAACTTTCTTACCAGGGTAAGTGGTCACCTCAGAGTCAAACCCACTATCAATGTTGGTTCTGGAAGTTTTGCGGAGACTTGAAATTCTTCATTATCCAAGAAATCTTCCCAAAGTCTTAAAACCATTGGGATTTTCCTATTAAAGAAATTTCAGGATACAATATATATTTAGTATGTTTTTTTACTCTAGTGTGTAACCAATACAGTATGTAATAAAATTATCATACTCACTCTTCATCAATTAAGATATAACCTCTCGTTTTTTGAGTTATTTGAACCATAAATGGCATTCGACTGAATGACTAATGCCTTTATAGCTGGTGTGATATTAGACATGAATGAACAGAATGAATGTAGAGTTAGAATCATTAATAGTATGGTTAAGAATGACAGGTAAAGAATACTGTAATGCATAGAAAAAACAGATAAGAAATTTAGCAGATTATTGTTATATAGATAGGCCAAGTGCATGCACTGAACAGAATCAATAAAATACTCTTAGAAGTATTAACTTTTTTTTTGCACATACATATATATAACCTGAAACTACAATAAAGTTACTACATTAAGGTTATTGGATCTATTTTACTTTCGAGCATAAAAGCAGTTATTATTAATATTAATGGTAAAGTTGTAGGCATCAAAACTTACCAACATATTCATTATGTTCAGCGAATCGGTGCAATTCTGAGAATTTTTTAAAAGTATATGAGCACGGAAAAGTGTAAGGAGTCGCATCATGAATCGGATCAATCAAGTTGTGTATGGATAAGATCCACTCGTATCCATACTCCCGAGCCTATACTTGGTTCGCCACTTTTACCTAGCATTAGAAATCCTATATCTCTTGAATGGAATCAGTAGCTTCTCCAAAGGTGCAATGTGTATTAAAAGCGACAGCTGCAATTTTTGTGCCCTAAATAATGGGATAAGTAAAAGCACATTAAAATTATCATTCAGCATATATTTGATTATTATAGAATAGAAAACATTCAATGTATTTTGAGTATTTACCTCCATGTCTGTGAGTACGTACTTCTTGAACACTGTTCCTTTGTTTTATGATTCAAAGGTTTTATGTTTTTCTGCAACTTGAACTATGACAGTCCAATCATCAGTTGCAAATGTAACTTGCATTGCAGTGTACATTTTTCTATCTTCTGTCCTCTACATGAAGAAAATCACATAATTAATTGCATATATTATTGTATGTCAATTAATGTAATTAAAAGAAACAAATATTCATGCATCAGTTAACATTTCTTTGTATACCACAATACGTGTAACATTAATTTTTTCAGAATCAATGAATGTAGGAACAATAAATACTTTTACAGCAGTTGATGTTTTTGCACGTGAAAGAGCCACATATAATTGACCATGAGAGAAAACAAGTTCTTTTAAATAGACACCAACAAAATCTAATGTTTCGCCTTGTGCTTTATTTATTGTCATTGCAAAACAAAGTCTTATCGGAAACTGAATTCCTTTATAAGGGATCGGGGAGAATTCATCATTAGATGGTCTGTAAAGGTATTTTATGCAAGAAAACTTTCTTCCCAGCATGATCTCCAATTGCAATTTCTGCATGTATCACATTTTTATCTAGTTGTTTACATATTAATCGCGTTCCATTACACAATCCTTCAGTTGGATCTAAATTCTTGACTAGAATTATTGGTGCATTAGGTTTTAACTTTAACTTATGAGGTGGTAGACCATTGGGGGTTAAACTATTCAACATATCTTAATAGCTACAAAAGCCTTTTCTCCAAGGATACATGAGGATCCAACACCAACATTAACATCAGAGTTGGTAGAACGTCAGTGAGCCTACATAAACTTAAATCAGACCCTTTTATATTTATTGCAGATTCATCTTGTTTTTTTACCTGTAATGATTTCCTGTTTATATTTATTGTTTCCATCTGACAATAGCCATCTTTCTTATATATTTATTTTCTATATAATATCCATTGTTGACCGTCAGAGTAGAGAAGACAAAGATGCGGGAAAACAAACAAACAATAACAATGAATACTGTACAAGCATAACTTATAAGAGTAAGCAATTCTTGAATAAGTACCACTGAAACCAATGAAATAACAATGAATAGTATAAATGTAGCCTTAGAATACATGTTAAAGCACCATGAGAGAAACCTAAGACCAGTAAATCCACCTAGCAAATGTTCTCTTCCTTGCAGCCAAGGCTAGACAGAAGGCATGACAAAGAACACATGCAAACAGAATGGTTAAACCAAAAAACTCCGAAACTATAGTAAAAGAAGACATGACAACATGTTGGAAGTTATTTCAAACCATCTAATGCATGAATATTTGAAGTTATTTGAAAACATCTAATACATGAATACTTGAAACTATCTACAATTTAAAACCTGAGATGATAATTTTCAGACTAACCAATCATTTAATTGATTACCCTGCACTCATAAACTAAATTACATAAACTTATCAGCCTTATTAGATCTGAACTTATTTGAGGTTATCTGAGGTTCCTTCACATGCAGCCACACTCGGTTCCATTTAACATGTAAACTTACTTGAGTTTCATAGAAGAAAATAGAGTTACAAACTGACTTGCATGAAGACCATAAATTCAAATCTTTTACATGATTCATATTGAATAATAATAAATGACATATAAAGGCTGATGTTAACATATTAATGACACAAAGAATCTATCCATACATAACAAGAAACCCTCAAAAGTGATTTCCTCATACAGGTAATAACCATATAACAGAATATCATATTCGAACAAATGTTAGATCAACTCAGTAAGCATTTAATACTAATCTGGAAGCATATGCATGTTCGTTCTGGTCAACGTAATCATTGAAATGCAATAAAAGATGAAGGTTATGTATAAAAACACCACATAAACATATTGATTACACCATTTATTATTGCAGAAGCTAAAGGAAAAAGTAAACTTACAAGTAGTAAATGAGAAATCAGAGTTCAATGCCAGCTTTTTTATCCGTGTAGAGAGAAGCAAGAGAACGGTGAGACACATAAGTTGTATGCAATTGTTTTATATAGGCAGGAAATCTAAAGCTGTAAGAAAAAAGAGAGAGTAATCTTTACCTGAATAATCACTTTTCCTGTATAATCTGCTGTGTAATTACACAAATTAACCTTCTCTCTTCAATCCAGCAGACAAATTTGCAGAAGTTGTCATCCTTCAATGCATGTGAAGAACCAGTGGATAAACCTTCAAAATCCAGCATATTTTACGATTCGATGAACAATCCACCAGTCCTAAGTGAAATTCTGTCGATTTGGAGGCTGAAGACTTGAAACTGACATTATTGATAGCAAATATCCCTAAAATTCGACATGATTGAGAGGAATTCAATTGAGAAAATTTCAAAAGCATTGTAGATTCATGAATTCCTCCCGAAAAAAATCCTCTGAACCTAGGAAATCTTCTATCTAGATCTAGAAAAACTGATAGCACCCATCCCACTCCCCACTGTATTAGCTGGCATTAATCCCCCCTCCTCACCCAACCCCTCATCCCCCTTCAATCAATAAATGAAAAATAATAATTTTAATAGACCTAATATAATAATACATGAATGTACCCAAATATTATTATTATCTAATTAGACCTAGATTTTGTAAAAAATTAATTATTAGTCCTTCAGCACTAAATGCATTCATGATATATTAGTCTTTGTATATTATTTATTACATGATAGTGTTATATAATCATCGTATATGTGTAAGTGACAACAGAAAAAAGTCAACAAATAGTAATACATTATAATTACATACACATTTACGTAACATGATGAGATAAATATTCTCATTCATATCGCATAAAATATATCATGAAATGCAAAAAAAAAAGAGAAGCTTTGATGATTTAATAGGATATCTCAGACGGTACAATATAAGTTATATCATAGACTACCATGTAAACATCATGGTATGTAATATAAGTAACATTTTTTTAATATATATTTAACTTATGTTAAATGCATATGTTAATTTTCACTAAATCGATTCTAAATTTACTTCATCATACGCATTGATCTAACATATATCGGAAAAAGGAAACAAATATTAATGTGATTTTCTCATCGTGTTTCATAAAATACGGAAAGGAAAAGTATATAACTAATCGTTGAAGAGATTATTGATAAGGAGTAAATTAGTTTAAATATTAGTATTTTAGTATTTTGTATTTTGGTATTTATCTTATACTTGGTGGCCAAGTTATGTGTGGCTATATAAACCTCGATGTAAACACATTATTGTTCAATGGAAAATAATCTAATTCACTTTACAATATCGTATCGGAGCTAGGTTTTTCCTCTCTCAGGATGTTTACGCCAATTCCCTTCTAATCCAAAAAAAAAAAACCTAAACCCGCGTCTTCTTCTTCTGCAATGTCCGGCATGACTGATCTGGCCACCAACTCCATTGCTTCTTCCTCCTCCTCATACCCTTCTTTCACACCCTCCTCCTCCATCCATATATCCAAACTAACTCGAAATAATGACAACCTATGGCGAGCGCAAATCCTTCCTTATCTACGAGGACAAGGCGTGTTCGGCTATATCGATGGAACGATCCCTCATCCGGCCAAAACGGTGACTGATTCAGCCGGTGCTGTCTCCATTAATCCAGCCTACATTGAGTGGAGCAAAAATGACAATTTAATCCTCAGACAATCACTTCGCCCCTTAGAGATGTTTTGATGCGCAGTCTACACATCGTTGTCTTCATCGGAGATATGGAAAGCACTTTTAGAATCGCTTTTGCTTACACCGTCGATCCAAGTCGATACAATTACGCATGTAAGGTGGCCTCTGTTCGAAAACTAGAGCTTTAATTGGCCGTGGATTATTATTTTAAATTGAAGCGGATTCTTCGATGATCTTGCTCTCACCGGACATCCACTTTCCGACGACGACTTCATAGCTTATCTCTTGGCAGGCCATGGTCTCGACTATGAGGCTCTCATTACTATGCTCGGCTCTCGTTCTTCCGTTACAATCGATGAGGTATATTCTCAACTTCTTACGGCTGAATCCCGGTTGCTTAATCACCGCCCCATCCCCACCCCGATTACTCCAACTACCCCTGCTGTTACTACGCCAGCTACAACTAATTTTACCACATAGTCCAGCCCTTCCCAGCCTACCCGTGGTCACGGTTCGAACCATAATAGAGGACGGGGGCACGGCTGAGGTCATGGAGGCCCTCGTCCATCGTATAATGTTGACTCATCCTAAGTTTGCCAAATCTGCAACCGTGTTGGCCATATTGTATCAACATGCTATTATAGGTACACCCCTACCCCCAGCCACCTTACTCCCCACGACCACCTCTCAGTCCGAGACCTCCTCCCCCCACGCCTACTACCACTACACGCAGCCGTACTTTCATCCTCCCACATCTGACTGAATACCGGATACCGGCGCCACGCACCCCATTACCAACGACTTCCAAAATCTTAACCTCTCCTATGAACCATACGACGGCCCCGATAGAGTTCACGTTGGTGACGGTACATGTTTACCTATCTCTCACCTTGGCTCTTCGTCTATTTCTTAGCCTACTAGCACTTATCTTTTACATAATGTTTTAGTCACTCCCTCCCTAACTCAAAATTTACTTTCCGACCGCCAGTTTGCTCATGATAATTCTGTTTACTTTGAGTTTCATAACAATTATTTTCTTGTGAAGGACTACTCGGGTCGCGTCCATCATAGGGGATTTGTCAAAGATAGCCTCTATCGCTTGTCCCACTCTCCGCAATACTCCGGTCAAGCCCTTGCTGCCACTTCTAGCTCTTCCTCAACCTGGCATCAACGTCTCGGACACTGTTCTTTCCCTGTTCTTCGTCACGTTTTAAGTCGTTTATCAATCAGTCTTTCAAATAAAACACCCTCCTCTGTCTGTGCTCCGTGTCAATTAGCTAAGAGTCATCGTCATATGTGTTTGAATTTACTTCTTCTGCACCGCTTGATTTAATTTATTCGGATGTTTTGGGTCCTTGTACTGAATCTTTATTTATGGATCTCGCTATTATGTTAGTTTTATGGATGATTTTACAAAGTATTTATGGATTTTCCCTTGAAGCGTAAATCTGATGTTGAACCTGTGTTTCGTGATTTCCTCATTATGATTGAGCAGCAATTTAACACCAAACTTAAGAATTCGCAAACTGACTGTGATGGAGAATACCGCCATCTCACACAATATCTCACCTCGTTAAGTATTATTCACCGCCGCTCTTGTCCACACACTGACGAACAAGCCGGTGCAATCCAGAGGCGTCACCGCCAAATTGTCGAAGTCGGTCTCTGACGTGGCCTTTTCTAGTGCTAATACCAGTCCTTAACCGACAGTGTATCGGGTCAAACTGTAGTGCTAGTATGGTGAGTCAGAGTATCGTATCCTCAGGGAACTTTGTAATTCTTCTAAGTGTGGTTAAACACCAAAGAGCTTTTATTAACTCGATCTAAACCGCAATTTTATAACACAGATCACTACTATTCTATTCAACATAAAATAAATACGGAAATTAAAATTTATTCTAATATAATATATATAGATATATAAATATATATAGATGTGCATAAGTTGCAAAGTATATATATAGATATAAATATATAGATGCCAAATATATTATTAGAGAACTAGCCAAAGTTTATATAATTGATTTATACGATCTTTTCAATTGAATGGAATGTGCTCGATCTTTAGGTTCAATTGAGTAAATGAAGCGGTGTACTCTAAGGTTAACAATTCGTCCTCACATTAGCGTCATTTAAATTGTCATATGTCCATTGTCATCACCCAAAGTCCACAATCTATTACGGTTTTTCGAGCGTGTCCCGAAAGTGCGATTCTACCCTTGAATAAAAAGGAGTCATTCCATTCGTCAAACGGTCAATTTTATTTAAAGGCTCCGGTTGTCAAAGCCGGGCGATTCAACTTTCCGGTTTAAGTTTCAATTAAACTGATGAATTTAACATTATTACGATCTTGAGTACAAATTTTAATAAGATTCATCTTTTTAGGACAAATCGCCCCGAATAGAAAGCGGATTCCGTTGTCACGCTTTCACTCGGCCAATTTTTACCCTCCGGTTTTCTATTAACGAGTTCATAACTTAATTACGAGGCGTCAATTCATAATTAGATTATGAATTCTTTCAAGTCAAACTTTATCAATAGAAAAGATTCAATTAACTCAATTTTATTCAATTTTACTTAGATAAACATTCCTTTACCGAAAAGATCGAAATAAAACGATTACATAACTTTGGCTAGTTATTAGATTTAGCCTACTAACATTATACTAAAAGATAAAAACAAACATAATAAACATAAATACTTTAGAAATTTTACCCGATTACAACGATTGGATCGAGAAGATGTATTAAATGCGGATGCTACAACAACTTCAACAACATTGATCTTTCGATAATTTCTCGAGCATTATGACGATACTACTTTATTTATGGCATAAGGCCTATATATATACATACTACTACTACTAGAAAGAGGTAAAGAAATATATTTGGTACCCTTTTGTGCCTGCAATCTCGCCTCTTTTATAGGCAATTTTTCCTGCCGGATCGATCCGAGAAAGGGCGGATCGATCCGGGAATAAAAATATTATCCAGGATATTCTCTGCGCAGGCCACACATCTTTGGATAATCATTATGCCTCCTCGGATCGATCCGAGGTAAATCGGATCGATCCGGATAGATTTTTTTCCAATCTTAATCCGAAACTTGATAAAATCATAACTTGAGCTCTGGATCTCCAAATGATATAATTCAAGATGCGTTGGAAAGCCCTTGAGGAGATCTATAACTTCCATGAAGACTTCTTTTTCAGAAAATGCCTTTTTGCTGGGCCATTTGTTCGTTGAAAATATAACTTGTTATGGCGTCACGAACCATTGATCCACTTGAACTTTAAATCTCGTGGCACTTCCTTTATTCCTTCAAAAGATATGATTTTACTCCATAAAATGTCGTCACTGGGTCTTGGTTTACCTAAGGTCTCGTAAAATACCAAAAATACCCACGTGAATCGACACGACACTCCGGTTATTAACCGGTACAAAATTTATAACTTTTATCATTTTTTACTAGATTTTTATAGTATTTAGATTTATTCATAGCTATTAATATTTTATAAGATTATCGTTATATTTTATTATATTTTATATAAAAAGAGTCGATAACGTATATAAAACATCGTAATTTTTATCATATAAATGTTATACATCAACTACTCCTCACTTATTTCTTTGATCGTCTCGAGCAAAATAAGCGGTAATATATAAAATTACGATAAAAATAATATAAGTGGTAGATACAATTTTTAAATTAGTAAAATATCATTTCAATATTATAAACATATTAATTATATCTTTCTTAGAAATTAATAAGATAAAAGTGTAGATAACTTTGATAAATTATTTATCAACTATTATTCAAATGAAATTTCACAACATCTACTCAATAAATATAATTAAAATTCTAGAATTATTTTCCTATCTCAACTTATATGAAATATTTGGAATCAAAGACTAAGTCAAGTAATTGACAAGATGGCTAATACTTTTAGGATAGGACATTGGTTAATCGAAAAGATAGAAAAAGAAATCAAAAAGAGAAAAGAGGCAAGTAAATGCGTACTTACACCTTCACGTTTGATCAAAAACAGT
This sequence comes from Gentiana macrophylla, assembly GCA_026214975.1. NCBI lineage: Eukaryota > Viridiplantae > Streptophyta > Magnoliopsida > Gentianales > Gentianaceae > Gentiana > Gentiana macrophylla. The sequence goes on from CM047815.1 coordinate 53,591,073, forward strand.
TTCGATTAATAATATCTCCTTTTCCAACTATTTTTCAGATTTTCTCTCTTCTTTTTCAATATTAAGAACTAAAAGCGTGAGTGTGTGTAGAAAATCAAATTTACAGGCATTGCTTCATCAAGATTGATCGGAGTAATACTCTTTCGATCTAAAATTACGAGTCCGGTTTCTTAAACTCGTAATCATTCTTGAGATCTTATGATTCAATTTTTATCGGGAGCTTTATACCTCATAGTGATATAGGGCGTTTTAGATAACACCCTACCGCACTCAAATCATTTGAAGCTACTACCGATATCCGTCGATCAAAGATAAGGAAGATACAGTATTCGATTAATTCTCTGTAAATATGGTGCTTTGTTTCTTTTTTTTTTTTTTTTTTTTTTTTTCACCTCAACATACACCATCCTTAGCTTCGTGCTATCATCTCCTTTCATAAAAACGCATACAAACTCGTGGGATTTTAGGAAATGTAGACCAAAATAAGCCAAGGGTCGGTTATGATCAAAAATGGCTATTTCGAGTGAGGTCTTGATCACTCTAATCAAGGTTGAGGTAATTTTTGTGGTGTCAAAATCTCATCATTCCTAATCCGATTCCATATTCATATTTCGTTTTACAAAGAAAATCATTCTAAAAATTCATTATAAATATAAGTATATTTGCTAAAATTTCATATGAAACTTACTTGATAATATTTATGTATAGTTACATATACTTAAAATCTTATAAAGATCTAAAATTGACATATATAATATAATTATAATATATCTACTTTATTTTACTTAATTAAAATCTATTCTTACCAATTTATATTGTTTTTATTCATATTAATTATATATTATCTAATTATTTTGTTTCAAGAAAAATTAAACTAAGTATTGAGCAATTAAGTATACATTTATATAAGAAAATTTTAATTTTTATTTACTAACTTACTTCCACTCCCCACTTACGAAATGACATCGTCCGATGTTCAAATGAGTAAATAAAAAGTAGGTTGCAAATAAAATTAAAATTTTATATGATTTTGATTATTATTTCTTATTTTTAGCAACCATATATTATTTTGATTAAAGAAAATGACATATATATTAAACACTATTACAAACTATAAATAAAAGTAACAAACAACAAAAACAATTAAACAACTAATTTAAACAACTACCATCTTAACAACATAACTTCTAAGCGATTATCAAACCGTAGATGAACATCCGGGAGTATCCACCGGAAGTAATCTGGCGAGAATCACGAGATGGAAAAATCTCGCCAAGTAGCAAACTCAGTGCACGTGATTGAGTTGGATACAAAGGTGAGAGATAACCAGGCAAATGGTAGCGGTTTTCCCTATTACGTCTTTCTATCGCAAAATTAATTGCGAGTCTTAAAAATCAAAACTCTCCAATCAATGTATGCTCCACGATCCAACGCATACAACGGCAAAGAAGATCTCATCATCCGTAACCCCATAAAAATCTCTAGTTGGATAGATCCGAGAATTAATGAAGCGTTTCCAAGCCCTTAAATGAGGGGTAAAGCCGAGTTGAAGAATCATAGTTATGATCAAACAACGGAAATCTGAATCGAAAGGCTTTGCGAAGACGGTTTACAACATTATACGCATCCCCAAGTTCCCAAAGAAACTCGAAGTGTGGGTTTCGATCAAAAGTACATGGTGGAATTTGATAGATTTGATTTATGATGGTGGTGAAAATGAAATAACGATTCCCTAATCGTAATAAGTTGAGATGAGGCTCATCATCGTTATCTCGGTGAGAGACGCAAAGAAATCTCTAACAATCGAAATGTTTATTCGACCTCTGGGAGTCCTTATCAACTTTTTCCACCCGCAACCTCGGATTAGATTACGTCCCCATTGATCAATTTTTTCAGTGTTTAAGCCTTTCTCCATCAGAATAGGAGAACGGACGAAATTTAGATTTCTCGGGACGTTATTATGAAAACAAGAGGCATGCCCCGGGACCACACCATCAGCGATGTGGCTCATAACTATTAACCGAAGGAGAGGATCGGTTAGACATTTCTGAAATAGAGATTTAAAATAGAAGAAAGGAAAGAATGAGCAAAAGGTTGGCTGTTGCTCTTTCCTTTTATAGAATACATCCATCAAGCAAAAGTAGAAAAGATCTACTTTCTGCGCGTTTTTGTACTTACCGGATCGATCCGAGAAAGGGCCGGATCGATCCGGCCTCTGAACCAGTAATGTTGTCGTCGGTATACTCACGCCGGATCGATCGGTGAAAAGCGGATCGATCCGAACATTCTTGTTCACGGACGAGTCGATTTTCTTGAAAAATACTTAGTTTTTCTAGGTGACAAGTTTTCTTCCTATTTTTGGTTCATTTTCATTACGTTATAACGATAAATTTTTCTACACGATGCTTAATACCATAATATGCAATGAAAACATGAAAATCGTATAAAATCCTACTATGATCAAAACAACTTAAAATTTAAAGAAAAAAAAGAAAAAGTGCATGATAAATAAAATTGTTTCAATGTCAAAAACCATAGAATGTTTAAAAATTATCACTCCTCTTCATCACTCAGCTCGACGTGGCTTGAACTTGGCATAGCTTGAGAACGGGTCGATTCTTGGGATGGATCTTGAAAATAAGTTGACATCCGTACCGAGCTATCTAGTCCCATCGAGCTCATCTCTCTCGTGATATCAGAAAAAGTGCTTCCCCATCTCATCGTGGTATGGCCAAATGATCCAGATCCAGTCCATTCTGATGTGCAGCTGCCATAGTACCTGTCGAAAAATCTCCTACACCACTAGTTTGAAATCCAAAAGAATGCGGCATTTGTTGGAAGTCTGAGTGAGGTGGCATCGGTGGAATGAAATCGGGCAAGGTATAAGGCTGGGTTTGGCATTGCGGAATATCCATCTCGGCATAGGAAGGGTTCTGCAGTATATTCATTTGATATAAACCTCGTATGCCTTGACGTAAATCTTCAGACCATAATTTATTCCTTTCCGCAAAAATGACCATATTGGCATTAGCACGATGAACATCATAGGCCATGGATTGAAACATGTCGTAAGTGATGGTATTGGGAAGATGAGTTTGAGTTTGATTTGGATGAAGGAGGGACAGCAGATAGATGGAGTAAATTTGAGGTCGTTGACGGTTAGGGTCCAAAAGTTTATTCTTCCCGCCGCCCAAGTGGTAAACTAGGACCTATAAGTGTGTCATCCACCATCATCAAATTATCATTTGGGAGCTCGGGGACTCTATCGACGACACAAGGAAGAAATAAAACACGGAAAAGGCATGATTTGCTGGTCTAGCGATCAGGGCAAAATCCTTGGCCCTTCTACACATCACTCGCCTATATCCACAGGTACATCATTAACTATAGCCCAAGCAATACACAAATCCTCTTTACCAAAAGATGTAAAATGCCGAGTCGGGTAAAGAGTATGGTGATAAACGTTTAATGGCTTTCATATCCCGGATACATTTCCCATAGGAAAACTCGTTTTCATGCCAGACGGCAGTGGGATCTAACTCATTCAGGCTACCGCAACAATATGATCAAAGTCTCATTGGCTCATCCAAATTCCAAAGCGTATAATAATCCTCATTCTCCGGTATATCAGAATACCATAAATAACATTAATAATGTGAGGAGTAAACGGCACTCATCTAGTTCGAGGTTGACAGAGGTTAACTCACCTTCATCCGTAGCATTGTGAGTTGCTACCAAAGAATAAAAATTCGCTACTAAGGTGGTGTTAATTTCTCCCGACCTTAAACTGGCTAATTCCATCCAATGTCGCCTTTCAAAAATTTCCTTCACCTCCCTTCCCAAATCTTTAAAGTCTAAGCCCCTCTCTATTGCAACTAAACACTGCCCAAATTTATTTTTCAATGCTTTCTTAGCTGCAGCAGACGCGGTTCTTTCAAAACTAACTGCCAATTCTTCTTCTGTTAAAGGCCTAGTTTCTATAACTGGAATTTGGGTAGGGATATGCGGTTTGCGTTTTTTACTAGCTTTGGATGATTCGGCCATTCTACGATAATGACACAATAACAAAACAACACAAAAAAAAAAACAAAACAACACAAAACAACAGTACAAATGTGAGTGACAAAACAGTTGAAAAATAAAAAATTGCATAAAAAACGAAATTAAGAAAATAAGTGACTACAATGTTACCTTACAAAGCTTAAAAAGGTTGAAATTTGGCGGAAAAAGATGGAAAGTCGCGGAATGAAAGTTGAAGCTTTCCTTGAAAATTACTTCAATAAGATTGAAAATTTGAAGAGAAGAGAGGAAAATGAGAAGAGTGTAAGGATTGGGGTAGTTTAATAGTAATGTTATGTGATGATTTGAAGAAAAAAATTCGAGGGAAAAGGGAGGGCGGTTTGTTTTTCTCGGAAAAATGGAAGAGGAAGAAGAAGGAAAATCCCGTTCTTTTTTTAGGTTTTTAGCTTCCGGATCGATCCGGGTTTAGGTCGGATCGATCCGACCATTTTTTTTTTTTTTTTTTTAAACTTAATAAAACTTCTACAAAAATAAAAAAAACTTTTTATAAAAACTTTATAAAACTTTTAAGTAATTTCATAAAGATCCTATTTATAAAATTTTCAAAAGTTATATAAAATTTTATAAGTATTACAAAATTCACGAGGTCCTAATTCCAATACTTCTAAATCTTCCGGAGTTACGATGTAACGTTTCTATCAACCTAACCTTAAGAAATGAGGCGTTGAATTTTCTCTTTGATCTCCATCGGGATTTTCGGATAACCACCTAATCGCTCCTTCTTAACAACATTCAAACACTCATCCCGGGATTTGGTTGTGCTTTCCTACATTTCCCTTCATGCTCACTTTTTCCACGATTTCTACACCTTCTTAAAAACTTTGCCCTTCTCTTTATCGAACTTCTCGATTTTCCATTACATAGTTCTTTCAGTCGATCTCTCTCAACAATTGCTTGTTTTTCTCAAAATCAAGCTTCTATCTTAAACGCGACATCTTTATCCAAGCCTAATTTCAAAAGCAAAGATAAAAATTCCTATTCTATCTAGAAAGACATCCAGGTTCTTTTACGTCTATCCGGTAAAAGACGAAACTACTTTAAACATAAATAAAACACATAAAAGTAGAGTAAAGATAAATAGCACTGGTATTGGCCGAGTTTAACTCTCTGCTTTTCGGTTTCTCGATTTCTCTCGCTTTTACTTTGTCGGAGGATCGAGTTAGTAGCATTATTTCTTCTTTTCAGTGCGGTTCCTTCTCCTTCCACAAATAACTTTACTCTATGGCCATTGGCTATAAAAGTTGTATTTCCATCGATTAGTTCAACGACTCAGATTTGTAAACTCGTTACTTTAAATGGACTCGTCCATCTTGATTTAAGCTTTCTGGAAATAACTTTAAACGTGAATTGTACAAGAGCACTCGATCGCCTACATGGAACTCACGACTATAGATTCTCTTATCGTGAAAGGATTTCGTCGCGTTCCTTGTAGATTCGGCGTTTTCATAAGAATCGAGACGGAATTCTTCTAGTTCTGTCAATTGAAGCAATCTATGATCACCGATGACCTTAGGATCGAAATTCAAAAATTTAATAGCCCGGAAGGCTCGGTGTTCTAACTCAACCTGAGGAGATGACACGACTTACCAAAAACTAACTTATAGGAGAACAACCAATTGGTGTTTTAAAAGTCGTTTCTATATGCCCATAATGCATCGTCTAGTTTAAGCGCCGCTTTTTCGATTTGAATCCACTTGTCTTTTCTACAATTCTTTTGATCTCTCTATTAGACACCTCTACGACGACCTTTGGTTTATGGATGATAGGCGTTCTAACTAACTTATGCGTTACACCATATTTTTCAATTATCTTGGTAAATGGTCTATTACAAAAGTGTGAACCTCTATCACTAATGATAGCCCTTGGAATGCCATAACGTGTAAATATATTCTTTTAAGAAATCGTATGACAACTTTGGTATCATTAGTGGGAAGAGCTTCACTTTCTACCCATTTCAAACATAATCTACCATTACTAGAATAAATCTTTTTCCAAAAGATATAGGAAATGGTCCCATGAAATTTATACCCCAAACATCAAATAACTCACATTCTAAAATAGGTTGCATAGGCATTTCATGTTTTTAGATACATTTCCCATTTTTGACAAGATTCACAAGATTTGACATACTTATAAGCATCTCTATATAGCGTAGGCCAATAAAAACCACATTGTAAAACTTTAAAAGCGCTTTTCCATCCTCCATGATGACCTCCTCGCCTCACGATCATGACAAAATGATAAAATACTTAAAATTTCATTATCAGGCACACACTTTCTGATTATCCCATCCGAACATTTACGGAAAAGGTCTGGTTCCTCCCAGTAATAAAATTTTAAGTCATAAAAGAATTTCTTTTTCTCACGCCAAGTCCAATGAGACGGAATATAATCACAAAGTTAAGTAATTAATGATATCTCCAAACCAGGTGACATTTCCTTAGAAGGAATTCTATTCTTTAATAAATGCATGGTTGAAGGAGTATCTATTCTAAAAGTTGTTCATCAGAAATGAATCTTTAATTTCTATTCCTTTTCTCCATCATTTTCCATTCTACTTAGATGATCCGCTACTACATTCTCACTTCCCTTGTTATCTTTAATTTCCAAATCGAACTCCTCAAGTAAGAGAATCCATCTAAGAAGACGTGGTTTCACATCTTTCTTACTCAAGCCAAATACTTCAAAAGTCGAATGGTCTGTATAAATTATTACCTTAGAACCAACAATATACGATCTAAACTTATCTAAGGCAAAAATTACAATATGCTTCTTTTCACGTAGTTGTATAGTTCGGTTGAGTTGCATTTAACGTATGAGATGCATAGTAAATAGCTTTGAGAATTTTGTTATATCTTTGTCCTAAAAAGCGCTCCTACAACTAAATCACCGCATCACACATAATCTCAAACGGTAAATTCCAATCGGTGCTATTAGCATAGCAGTGCGATGAGTTAATTTCGCTTTTAAGGTCCGAAAAGCTTCCTTACATTTACTATCGAAGTTAAAAGGTACTTCCTTTTCAAGCAAATGACTTAGGGGCTTTGCTATCTTTGAAAAATCTGCAATAAATCTTCTATAAAATCCTGCATGTCCAAGAAATCCTCTTAGAGTCCTTAGATTAAGCGGTGGTGGTAATTTTTCAATTACTTCAACCTTAGCTTTATCAACTTCAATTCCTATTTCGGAGATTCTATGGCCTAGAACAATTCCTTACGATACCATTAAATGACATTTTTCCCAATTTAAAACTAAATTGGTATCCTCACATGACGTTGCAACACTCTTTCTAAGTGCGATAAACATTTACCAAAAGAATCTCCGTAAACACTAAAGTCGCCCATAAAAATTTCCAAGAATTTCTCAACCATATCGTAAAATATAGCCATCATGCATCTCTTGAAGCGTGAGTGGAGCATTACATAAACCAAACGGCATTCTTTTATACATAAAAGTTCCATAAGGACAAGTGAAAGTAGTCTTTTCCCTATCTCCTGCTGCAATGAAAATCTGTAAATATCCTGAATAACCATCTAAGAAGCAGTAATATTTATGACCACTTAACCGTTCCAACATTTGAACTATGAATGGAAGTGGATGATGATCTTTCTTAGTATGATCATTTAGTTTCCTAAAATCAATGCACATTCGATATCCTGTAATTTCTCTTGTTGGAATCCATTCATTTCATCATCTATTTTCTTTCTTTGTGAAACCTCCTTTCTTTGGTACCACTTGAGTTGGACTCACCCATTCACTATCTCGATATGGGAAAAATTATTCCCATCTCTAATAGCTTAATGACCTCTTTCTTAACAATTAAGCGCAAATTTGGGTTGAGGCGGCGTTATGTTGAATACAAGGCTTAGCATCTTCCTTCAGAATTATCTTATGAACGCAAATCTCAGGGCTAATACCTCGAATATCAGCAACTGTCCATCCAAAAGCTTTCTTATGCTTTTTCAACATTCCAAGTAATTGATCTTCTTGTTGCTCAGTTAAAGCTGATGAAATAATAATCGGTAATAGATTATCAGTTTCAAGAAAAGCATATTTCAGATTTAAAGGTAATGGTTTCAAGTCCAGGTTCTTTGGCGGATCTTCTATTGACGATTTAAGAACTGGTCCTTCTAGTTCTAATTCCAAGTGCTTATGCCATGGTGGTTTAAAGGTAAAACTTTCTGTATCTAAAGAAAGAATTATCTCTTTCATTTCAATATCTTCCTCATCTTCTTTATAGATAGAGCGAGTTAAACATTCTTCTAATCTGTCTTCAAAAGTTGGTAATCGATTATCATAGACAGAATGAATATCTTCTATAAAAGAACATGATTACGATGATGCATGATTCATAGCTTTGAAAATATTGAAAGTAACTTCGTCTTCATTGACTCTTAAGATTAATTCTCCTTTCGCACATCGATTAAAGTTCTTCCTGTAGCTAGAAATGGACGACCTAGAATGAGAGGTTTGAATAACCGTCTTCCATTTCCATAACTACAAAGTCTCTTTGGAAAATAGAATTTGTCTACTTTAACCAATATGTCCTTTATAATTCCTTTAGGGTACTTAATCGATCTATCTCGCCATTTGCGAGTCATTTCGATCTTAGTAAGCTTTCCTATGCCTAACTTTCTATAATCCTCATAAGACATGAGATTTATACTTGCTCTAGATCACATAAGACCTTCTTAAATGTAAATCCTCCAATTTCACACGGAATGGTAAAACTACCTGGATCTTTCGGTTTAGGTGGTAACTTATGTTCTTGAGTCATGGAACATTCTTCATTTAGGCATATATTCTCATATTCCTCTAATTTTTCTTGTTTGTGAATTTCTTTGTAAATTTTCCATAGGTCAGTATATTAATCAAAGCTTCGATAATGAGGATATTAACTTGAATATGACGAAAAGTGTCAAGGAAACGAGAGCATACTTCTTATCAGTTTTGCCTTTTGATTTGATCTTTAGGAGGGTAAGGTAAAGATTCTAAATCTATGACCTTTGGCTCCTTTGTCGGTTTCTCTTTTCCTTTTTCCTTAAACCTTTGAGTATTACTCGATCGCCATGTTTGAGTTCTTGAATTCTTTCTTTTAAATTGTTCCTGAATCAATCTCTACTTGATTCCTTCATTTCTTCATGTTTTTCATCCTTGTTTTCATTTTCTTCCATTCTAATGTGTTCCTTAAATAAAGTCCTTAAATCTTTATCCATGGGATCTTTCGAGAATTCTAGGATTTTTACCCATTTTTCCTTTTCACTTTCCAGGTTCAATTTTTATTTCTTTTAAGAAATTGTCTATAATTTCTTCTTCCTCGTCTGTAAATTCAAGTTCATCTTTATCATTCTTAACATCTAAGTCATCTTCTACTTCATTATTCCCAAGGTTTTCAACTCCATTACTTCCACTGAGCTTCCTACTTCTCGTAACTACAACATTTACCTCTCTTGGGTTCCTTTCGGTGTTACTTGGTAATCCTCCTGAAGTCTGCTTTGTTATTACGTTCACCGCCTACTCAAATGATCTTCCATATTCCTTAATGAGGCTTCTATCGTTCTCATCCTGGTATCATGTCCACTCATAGATGTTTTCATCGAACTCATGTCCTTAGTGACTGTACCAATAGAAGTTACCATCGTTTCTATATTTTTAGCTTGAGTAGATACTACACCCATCATATTTTCCATTAGTTTTTCCCATTTTTCAACTCCTTCTGCGCAGTTGAGTTGAACTTTGAGTTACCGTGGTATACTTTGAGTGGTATGTTGAGGATAGGATCTAGGTAATGATTGTAAATTACGATTAGATGTGTTTTCTTGATAAACTTGATTATTATTCAAGTTCCTATATGGAAGCTGATATCTGGCGGTTGTCCTTGCTTGCTAGGGTTTTGGACCATCGATAAGTAGGGTGATCTCTTCTAATAGCATTGAACGAGTTTGAGTAAGCATTGTTTAAATTTCTATGTCTTTGAAGAAAACTCACCTCCTCTCTTGAGCATCCCTGTCGGTTCTTCAATCCCTAGTGGTATTTTATCCTGATTTGAGTATTCGGTTGGTGTACTATTTTACGAACTTTGATTCTTATTCTGTTGTAATCCATCAAATTTCCTACTCAAATTTTCTAAATGTGCTAGAACTTCCGTATTAGACGTACATCTCCTCCAAAAGCTACTTTTCGGTGCTAGAACCGGTTTCCACATTCTCGTTATTTTTGGAAATCTTTTCGATGGCATCGTAAACTAATTGAGCCTCACTCATCATTAAAGAACCACCACATGCATGGTCTACATCAAAGACGTGAATCTTTTCTTAATTTACTGACGTAAAAGTTGAATTTGCATGTCTAAGGAATAACCATGGTCGGGACACGCTCTTAGTAATTTTTAAATCTTTCCCACGCATTCCCAAGCGTTTCTTGAGATCCTTGTCTAAAATTAGCAACCTCGACTTTTAATTCCAAATTCGTCCAGGAGTGAAGTATTGTTTTGAAATTCAGTTTGAATCTCCTCCCAACTTGTAAGTGAATGATGTGGAAGAGACATAAACCAATCTCGGGCTCGTCCTTTTAGAGAAAAAGGAAACATAGTCATCCTTGTTAATTCCTTGTGAGCACCTTGACTTTTGGCTGTATTGCACAGTTCTTCAAAAAGATAGAGATGATGATGTGGATCTTCATCATCTTCTCCTAGGAATTGGGCTCTTGCGTCAATTAAACCAAAAAGATGAGATTTAATCTCGAAATTATTCGCTCCTTCATTAGGTAAAAGTATGGGATTATTAGTCTGATTTCTTCTTATGGTTTGGTCACAGATAGGCCTTGGGTTTCATTGGGTTGTTACGATTATTCGGTTCCGATTCTCGATTATTTCTATTATTATTATTATTATTTTGATTATTAAGGTTACGGGGTTTTGTCCATGCCCAGAGCATGTTCGACCCTTGTTCGGTGTTTCATCACCGATTTCGGCCATTCTCGTATTTTGTTTGAAGATGATTCGTCAGGATTTCACGACTAGTATGACCACGTTTCTCTCTACTCTTAGCGCCTTTCGTAAGTGTTTATGTCAGGCTTATAAGGAGTGAGTGGGGCCTTACCACTACGGTCATCAACTAACGAAATTAGAAAATAACACGAAATTGATAGTAGTAAAATTTGGTAACTTACCTATAAGGTAAGTACCGATTTAAAATAAAATTAGAAATGAGATAAGAAAAGTGTTGACTTATTCTCGAGAATTTTGAGCTAATACAAGTAGTAACCATAGACACAAAAAGAAATTAGCGTCGTTCCCGGCAACGGCGCCTAAAAAGCGACGTGGCCTTTTCTAGTGCTAATACTAGTCCTTAACCGACGATTGTATCGGGTCAAATCTGTAGTGCTAGTATGGTGAGTCGAGTATCGTATCCTCGAGGAACTTTGTAATTCTTCTAAGTGTGGTTAAACACCAAAGAGCTTTTATTAACTCGATCTAAACCGCAATTTTATAACATGAGATCACTACTATTCTATTCAACATAAAATAAATACGGAAATTAAAATTTATTCTAATATAATATATATAGATATATAAATATATATAGATGTGCATAAGTTGCAAAGTATATATATAGATATAAATATATAGATGCCAAATATATTATTAGAGAACTAGCCAAAGTTTATATAATTGATTTATACGATCTTTTCAAATTGAATGGAATGTGCTCGATCTTTAGGTTCAATTGAGTAAATGAAACGGTGTACTCTAAGGTTAACAATTCGTCCTCACATTAGCGTCATTGAAATTGTCATATGTCCATTGTCATCGGTCCAAAGTCCACAACTGTTCGGTTTTTACGAGCAGGTCCGAGCACGATTCTACCCTTGAATAAAAGGAGTCATTCCGTTCGTCAAGCGGTCAATTTTATTTAAAGGCTCCGGTTGTCAAAGCCGGGCGATTCAACTTTCGGTTTAAGTTTCAATTAAACTGATGAATTTAACATTATTACGATCTTGAGTACAAATTTTAATAAGATTCATCTTTTAGGACAAATCGCCTCGAATAGGAAGCGGATTCCGTTGTCACGTTTTCACTCGGCCAATTTTTACCCTCCGGTTTTTCTATTAACGAGTTCATAACTTAATTACGAGGCGTCAATTCATAATTAGATTATGAATTCTTTCAAGTCAAACTTTATCAATAGAAAAAGATTCAATTAACTCAATTTTATTCAATTTTACTTAGACAAACATTCCTTTACCGAAAAGATCGAAATAAAACGATTACATAACTTTGGCTAGTTATTAGATTTAGCCTACTAACATTATACTAAAAGATAAAAACAAACATAATAAACATAAATACTTTAGAAATTTTACCCGATTATAACGATTGGATCGAGAAGATGTATTCGTCGGATGCTACAACAACTTCAACAACATTGATCTTCGATAATTTCTCGAGCATTATGACGATACTACTTTATTTATGGCATAAGGCCTATATATATACATACTACTACTACTAGAAAGAGGTAAAAGAAATATATTTGGTACCTTTTGTGCCTGCAATCTTGCCCTTTTATAGGCAATTTTTCCCTTGCCGGATCGATCCGAAAGGGCCGGATCGATCCGGGAATAAAAAATATTACCAGGATATTCTCTGCAGGGCCACATGCTGGATAATCATTATGCCTCCTCGGATCGATCCGAGGTAAATCGGATCGATCCGGATAGATTTTTTTCAATCTTAATCCGAAACTTGATAAAATCATAACTTGAGCTCTGGATCTCCAAATGACATAATTCAAGATGCGTTGGAAAGCCCTTGAGGAGATCTATAACTTCCATGAAGACTTCTTTTTCAGAAAATGCCTTTTTGCTGGGCCATTTGTTCGTTGAAAATATAACTTGTTATGGCGTCACGAACCATTGATCCACTTGAACTTTAAATCTCGTGGCACTTCCTTTATTCCTTCAAAAGATATGATTTTACTCCATAAAATGTCGTCACTCGGGGTCTTGGTTTACCTAAGGTCTGTAAAATACCAAAAATACCCACGTGAATCTGACACGACACTCCGGTTATTAACCCGGTACAAAATTTATAACTTTTTATCATTTTTTACTAGATTTTTATAGTATTTAGATTTATTCATAGCTATTAATATTTTATAAGATTATCGTTATATTTTATTATATTTTATATAAAAAGAGTCGATAACGTATATAAAACATCGTAATTTTTATCATATAAATGTTATACATCAGTCTCACACTTCTTGCCCAGTCCAACCTTCCCCTCACTTATTGGGAAGATGCTTTTGTCTCAGCTGTCTACATCATTAATCGCCTTCCTACCCGAGTCCTCAATGACAAATCTGCTGGATATACAGAAACCCGAATCCGGATCCGATCCACAATTGGATCGTCAGATCTGATTCATTTCTTCTCCTAATTATCCATATTTGGGGCGCCATTAATTTTGTCATTTTTAATAGAAAGTGTATTTTCTATTTTACATATTATTTACCAAATAAATAATATTGCATATTCATTAAATAGACCAACTATTTAATTTATTCTCGATGTTCCATAAAACGAGAAAACACTCGCGTGTTAGGAGCCAACCCAGGGACCATGGACCTATAACCAGTAGCTACAATAAATCAAATAAAATATTCATCGAACAGAATATTTCTACTTAATTCATTAATTCCCGAATTACGCCACCATAAATCCGAAACTGAACTCTATCGATTATAGATATAACTTATTCTCAAAACGTCGAGTCGAGTCAATAAGTGTCCATTGATATAATCATTACATATAAACTAACCCTCCATAGACTATCCGTAACGAAGCAGGATTATTTCCGTAAACCTTCTTCAATACATCTTATCCTTATTTACCATTAACCCACTAGTGATCAATTAGTTCATAACCAATACGAACTCCATGGATCGATCAATTTCTAGGATTAACAAATAAGGGGATTGTCTTTTACTCCCGTTGGAAGGAATGGATTACATTTCTGTGAGACACTGTTGGTCCCAGAGAAGGGTAAAACTAAAGTCAGAGGGGGGGGGGGGGGTGAATGACTATAGTGGAGTTTCAAAAACTTTTCTTGCACTTAAAAGCTTTTGGGCAGCGGATAAGTCCCTCATTACTGTGTTATTTCAAAGTAGGTTAAGCAATCACAAAGATATGATATAATATACGCGATTAAATGAATGCAGTAGGGTAAATTGCAGAAAGTAAATTGACACAAGGCTTATAGTGGTTCAGGGTGATGTAATCCCTTAATCCACTCTTCTCCTGTGATGATCGGAGGAATTCACTATTGTTTTCACAGATACAATAGTACGATTGTCCTTGACTTCACAAGCTTCACAATCTACAAGACTATCACTCCTTGCCTTCAACAGCTTCAGTGATTCAGTCTCTATCTCTGCTCCTTGGGATCAAATCTTTCAGCAGCTATCACAGACACAACTCCTTCTCAGATGACTTTGATTCAGTTGCTTGATTGATGTGAATTGGATTCACAAACTTGTTGATCAATCTCAATGCTTGATTTTTGAATTGTAGCTCTCAGTTTTGGGTTGATCACTAGATGTTTCCTTTTTACACATATAAAAGGCTTTTTACTTTGACAGAGTTTTTGCTCAGATTTTTCGTTCTCATCCTTTTCTTTTTCTGTCAATGCCCTCTATTTATAGCCTTGATTATTTGATTTGAATTTCTGTCCGTTGGCTATATAAATGAGGGGGATAATCCTTGATTTTATTCTTGATTCCCCTTTAATTATATTCTCCTTGATTTCAGTGATCGGATTTTTCTTCAAACGTTTATATAAAAATCCGTCCTTATTTGATCCTCTATTGATTGTGCATTTAATGCTTGATCTTCTGTATCTTCTTCATATTTGAATAATCTGACTAAGTAAGGTTTTCTCAGCCGTTCTCCGAACGGTTAAGTGGTTCATCTGACTTTGCCGCTTAGATCTTCCTTCACTGCTTTGTCTTCACTCAACCGAAAGTCAGTTTACTTTGCCGATTCACTATTTCCTTCATTCTTTCAGTTCAAAGGAGAATCCTTGTACTTCACTGATCCTTGATTTGTGTGAGAACAGTGTACACCATATTTAAACACTAAGTTTCATCACTTGAAACATAACTTAGTCTTATCCAAGGTCATCACAGACTTCCTTGGTTATAAGTCAGACCATAATACCTTCATTGCTTCTCTGCTGGTACTTGGCTGGCTTCACTCTGCCGAAAATCTGTTCTTGCTTTGTCGTCCTACCAACTAGTACAATACTTGTCTGACTCAACTTATACAACATGTCAGACTCTAAGTAAAGACTATATAGAGTGTTCTAACTTATTTCAGGCGTGCTATAACAGCTAGTATGGCCATCATCAAAACATAATAAAATGTTTATAACAATTTCCCCCTTTTTGATGATGCCGAAACCCTCATAAGCCTGAACATAAGTATGCCAAATTTTATCATAGTAATTAACAGAATAAAACTTAAAAATTTTATTCATCCATTTAAGGGCAATAAGGTATTGCATCTTTTTATTCAAAAACAAAGGCATATAGAGATAATTCAATTAAACAGAAGGGCTACTTCTTCTTCTCTTCAACCCGATGCCTTTGCCTTTGGTGCCCTTGCCCTTATATGTTGGGCTTTCCTTCTTTCCACTGGAGCTTTCAGGCTTTGAGCTTCCTTCCCCCTTTTTGGTATCACCAAACCGTTCTTCAAGAATCTCGATTGCATCTTTGGATCGGGAGGGACCATATCTTTTCTCTAGTATCTTGTTGGTTGCCTCACCAACTTTGAAAAGGATGTTGAGTTGCTTGCAAGAGTACTCCATGACCTCATCCAGATCTTTGAATTTGATGAGTGTGAGCATTTAAAGTGTCCACCAAGGGTTTGAGATTGTTGTCAATCTTTTCAAAGATGAAACTCAAGGTTGGTTTGGACATGGTAGGGAATAAGATCTTGTAAGTTCTGTGAGCAAGTTTCCTATTTTTCCATGACCTCATATTGTACCTTGATGTGATTGATGAGGGCTTCAATCTTATGGTTTAAGGAGGTTGCGTCGCTCCCAAAGCGACTTGTGTTTTGTCTCTTGTGATATCGCTTCTCCATGTGTACAATCAATGGTTGGATGTCCAGATTGAAGGTTCTCTCTGGATCAACTTCCTCTGGTGCCACTTCAACATGCTCATCATCTTCATCTTCTTCCTTTTCTTCAACTTCTTCACTTTTTCTTTTACGCCTCTTCCTCTCTTCCTTTCTCTTCAACTTTAGAATCATTGAGAGGTTGTTGGGGAGTGCTTGCTTCTCCATGTGTGTAAGATCAGAGGTTTTCTTCTCCATGAGTGGAGACTTGATCTCTTCGGTGGTGGTCCCCTTGATCAATAGTGAGGAGTTGACAAGTTCGGTGAGTGAGTTTGATCGGTGGCTCACTTGGGTGTTCGACAACTTTGTTGATGCTCTTGAAGAGTACCTCTTGAAGTGTCAGCTCATCATCAGAAGTCTCCATGTTTATCGGATCAACTTCAAGATGGTCATCCTCTATCTCAGCTTCTCCTTCATCCATCTCATCTTCTTCAGATGGAGTGAGAACATATCCTTCCTCACCTTCTTCCAGATAGGTGATGTCCTCTTGTTGTTTTTCTTCCTCCGCTGTTGTATCATCGCTGATTACCACATGTGCGTTCAAGTTGCTGGTCCTAACCTCAGAGGTTCTTTCTTGTGCCGATCTGCTGCTTTTAGGTTGTTTTCTCTTTCTCACGGCAGTGGGTTTTGGTTTCATAGATGCCTTGATGTAAGTAAACATTACTTTGGACTTGTGGGGGGTTGAAGATTGGTGGGCTTCAATTTCAACGTATAAAATAGGTGTTGAAGAAGGAACCCAAATGATTTACTCTCCCAAAAATCACCTTTCTTCTACAAACCCTTGCTTGGTGCCGTAATTGATAGATCAATTTCCTTCTGAATTTGGTCTTTCAGTCTATTGAAAACAAACATTGCCCAGTCAAAGGGAATACCTTGATAGATTATTGCCATGAGCTTGACTCGTACCTCGGTCAGGTTTTCCATCGACCCTTTCCTGCCTTCGATGTTCTTGGTAATAACAGGTGCGAACTCAGCAAATGGTAGTTTGAGGACAGATCTGGGTATATTGTAGGTTTTACTGTTCTTTTTAGGATTCTTGGCTATCTCAGCCCAGGAATTTTTGATAACAATCTTCACAAACTTTACGTTAGCGGGACCAATTCTGGGTAGATGTAGGAATTTGTTGAGAAGCCCAAGTGTGATGATTACTTCTTTCCCAAAGATTGAACTTTTGATGCAATCGGGATCACTTTTCTTTGTGCTGGGCACAAAATTTGCATTTTTCCAGAATGCAATCAGGTTTTCATAACATATCCTATTGATTGGAGGGTTTAGGAAGGTCATTAACCCCAGATTTGTACACCCGTCTACTAACCGCTGGGCTTGAACATCATTATCACAAAATGAGAGATAATGTTTTGGCCTAAAGAATGATCTAGTGATGATAGATTTTTCAAAGAATCGCTCTGTGGGGGATAATGAGGATAATGAAGCCATCGATATGTGATTGATGTTTAGAAATGAACGCTTCGATTTTTCAGAGAGAATCAAAAGTAGGGTTTGTAACTTGCAAATGAACGTAAAGAATTCTGAAAAACTTCAAAGTGTTGTTTATATAGGATGATTTGGGTAGTGTGAACGTGGTTTGAATGTGGAAGGATTTTATGACATAATGGCATGATTTTGTGTATATGAATCCCGATATTCTTGTGTAGTGGGGGAGTGGATTGAGGTAAGTAATGATAAATCCCGGAAATCGAGGCGTTTGTAATTAGAAAAATAATATGGTTACCTCCATAATTGTAAATTGATCTCCACGCGTGTAATCTTCCACAGTATAATCCTCCATAACTTCCTTATTCTCCACGTGTATAAAAGTTGATTTTGTTCACACTTTAGTTTGCCCATGACTCTCGTCTTCCTTTCGGTGGAGTCCCTTGGCTTGTCACTTAGCCGGTGTAGTGAATTTTTCACTGAGCTGCTTTATTTAACAGTTCCTAACAATCATTTAAGTTAACTTCACTGAGTAACACTGCCTTACTTGCTACATCTCCTGGAATGGCAAATGTTTAATCAGCTGGTCATGTCACTTAGCTGATTACTCCAGTTAGCTGCTCTTTGGTACTTAGTCAATTTCAATCATTCCCAACTCAGTTCTTCACATGCTAAATCTTTCATGACTGAGTGGTTTAGTGAAGATGTCAGCTAATTGATCTTCAGTGGGTATGTATCTTAAAATAACATCTCCTTTCTCAACATGATCTCTGATGAAATGATGTCTCACATCATTATGCTTTGTTCTTGAGTGTAACACTGGATTTTCAGTAATAGATATGGCACTTGTATTGTCACACATAATTGGAATTGTCTTTTCCTCCATTCCATAATCCCTTAGCTGTTGTCTAATCCATAGTACTTGTGCACAAAGAAGCGCCAACTTGCTTATATATTCTCGCTTGAGCTTGTTGATGTAGATATGAAGTTTTGCTTTTTACTGAACCAAGAGACTAGTCTGGTGCCTAGCATCTGGCATGTTCCAGATGTGCTTTTTCTATCTATCTTGCATCCAGCATAGTCAGAGTCCGAATATGATGTCAACTAGAATCCTCCATCTTTTGGATACCAAATTCCAACATTGATGGTGTTCTTCAGGTATTTGATTATTCTTTTGGCTGCTGGAAGATGAGATTCTTTTGGTTGAATGTTAAGGGTGAATTTGTACGATTTATAACGATATATTCTATGATATTTTCCCCCGTATTTGTACTAAATTGCATAAGAAACGAGTGTTTAACGGAAATATTGAGTAAATGAGGTTTTAAATAAGTTATTCGCAAAATTGGTTAATTTAGGTGTTTTAATTGTGATTTTTATGATTATTTGGATGATGTTACATTTTGCGATGTTTTAATGTGTTATAGGTACATGTTTGATGCTCAAATGTTGATAAAAAAGAGATAAGAGTCGAGCTAATTGATGATAAAAAAAAGATAATGATGATTGGATTTGATGGAAAGAGATAGAGATGAAGAAATCAAGATGAAGTCGACCACGGGTCAAGCGCCCAGCGGCTTGAAGCGGCGTCGAGTGGGACGGGCGTTTGGTCATCTGGACGAACGTCCCGGAGGAGCTTTTACATTCAGGATGTTCAGATTTTCAATGGACGGCGCCCAATTTAGAAGGACGGGCGTCGATCCGGCTCGGCCCGACTCGAAGAAGTATTCATAAGCCGGACGGGCGTTCACCCATTCCAGACGGGCGTCCGAACGCCGACTTAGCAGAACTGACTTAGAATTCTATATATAGCTGCGTTCTCTCCATACATAATACGCATTATTAAAAACCCTAAACCTAGGGGCGGCTTAGCTGCGATTTTCTTTAGTTTTCATCCAGTTTTTATGCTTTTGATTTCTAGATAAACACCTTTAAATTTATGTACTTCTCTCAAGCTTTTCGAGTTGATCAAGTGATGTTGAGAGGCTAAAGCCTTATCAAACGAGCATTGTGAAGCCATCCAACACGTTTTGATTCCGTTTCTGCGATTATATTGTGAGTTTTATCTAAAGTTGTTTCCTTTATCGTTGTTTATATTGTTTAATTGCAATTTTATCGAAAGACTTGCATGTTTGAATGTTTATGTTGATGAAAATCTCTATAAACCCTAGTTCATCATGATGAAGGAATGGTTGTTTAACCTATCGGAGCGAGTTAATAGGTTAAATTGCTAGGTTAAAGTTCACACCTTTGATTAGTAAAATCGTTAACCTTAGATCGAAAGATATAGATTAATAAGTGAATCACCTAAGAAATTAGGGTTCATGCTTTAGATAAGGTAAAACCACAACTTGGTTAGAAAACGCAATATAATCGAGGTAGGAATTGATACTTGTTAGGATATGTGGATCAATCGCTCGTTTGTCCGTTAAAATCTGAATTTAATCCCGTGAAACTCGAATTGCTTAGTTTGGTTAATTTTATTTCATAACTAGTTTAAGTTTAATAGTTCGCAACCCGTATTCTGCCTAGCTTTGGATTATATCATCTGTCTAGTTTTATTTTCGTTCCTGTTTTGTTTTATCCACTGTTTAGAGTAGTTTCCCGTGACATAGGTTAGTTAGTTAAACAAAAACTAGGATTAGCAACCGCCAGTTCCCCGTAAGATCGACCCGGTATCAACCTCTTACTATGATCCTTTTACTTGAGGTATATCGGATTATAAATTTATTACTTGTTTGTTTAGTTAATAAAAATCCGTGACAAGTTTTTGGCGCCGTTGCCGGGGAACCGGACGGTTGTCTAGTTTTTGCTTGTTTTTTTTTGTTTTAGTTCCTGTTTTTAATTTCTGTTTTTACTTGGTAATCGTTTAGGTTATTAGGATATTAGGGTTTTTAGTTTGGGTTTAAGGTCTTCTTTGTGATTAGATTTTCTTCCTGTCGATTCTCCCCTTTATCTCTTCTCTCTGTTTCTGTTTCTATTCCTTCGTTTCTGCTATTTTTCTGCAATTTTATTTCAACTCTGAACCGTTTTTACCCATTCAGACGAGCGTCCATATAATTTGGACGCCCGTCGAGTTCTTCAATCCTTCAGACGAGCGTTTGGACCTTCAAACGCCCGTCCAGACCAAATTTTTATCAGACGCCCGTCCAAAATTTTGGACGTCCGTCTGGTCCTTCTTTTCTTCAATAACTCTGTTTCTTTTCTTCTTTTCTTTTATTCTCTTTTCATAGGCTTCCAATTTTAGTTTAGGTTATTGGATTCTTAGTCTTTAGGTTCTTTTCACTTGTTTTTGGTCCGGTTTATGCAAACTCGGAGTCAAAAAGGACCGTTACTATACACCCCGACCCGGCGAACCTTAGTCCGCCAAGCAGCGGATTCTCCGTTCTGCGCGGTTCGGAAGGAAGAGTCGAGCAAGATCTTGAGGATCACTAGCCAAAGAAATCACCGATTTTGTAATAATGGCTGCTAATAATAGGCGTCGTTGGCGAGACTATGCCATGCCTGGCGCGATCCTGATCAACCCGGCTATTGTCATTCCACCATCATCACGCACGTAACTTTGAGCTAAGGCCTGGCCTCATTCAAATGATGCAAAGATGCATCTATTTTCCATGGTTATCGATCGGAGAATCCACACACTCACTTGCATACATTCTTGGAGATATGCGGTACCACACGCATCCAAGGAGTAAGTGAGGATGCAATCGATCGAAACTTTTTCCATTTTCTCTGAAGGGAGAAGCGAAGGAGTGGTATACTTCTCTTCCTCGAATCAATCACCACTTGGGCTGAACTCGAAAGGAATTTACGAGTCAATACTTCCCACCTTCAAAGACAAAACCCGGTGTTTAAATGAGATTTTCACTTTCTATCGTCGAAAGAAATGAATCTTTCTTCGATTCTTTGGAAGAGATTCAAATCTCTTACGAGAAAGTGCCCCACCACGGCTTGCCTTTGCAAAGGCAAGTCAACACATTCTTTTAGCGGATTGACCGAGCTTACAAAAGGCATGGTCAATAGTTCATCACAGTGGGGCGTTTCTGAAGAAAACACCTGAAGAGGGATGGACATTGTTCGAGGACATTGCTAAGTATAACTATGCTCCATCCTATCAAACTATTCAAGCACCTCCTCCTCCCAAGGTAGAGGAGGTAAACATGCAAAGTTTGATTTCCATCTCGCAAGCGGATGGCGACATCTCAAATTTCAAATCCGATAAATCAAACTTCTTCTCTCCTACAGAACCCTCAGGTTCTCAGATCTGAAAACTTCGCCGTCGGTGGCCATATGAATGACCAGTGTCAGTTTAATTCCCCTGCTCCTTATCAAGTGAATGTTGTTCATGATTATGGACAGTATAATCAAGTCACATGTCAAAGCTGTGAAGAGGTGGGGCACCATTACTAAATTACGTCCTATGAATGGACGAGAATCTTTCAAATGAATGCGTTTTATGGCGAGAACAACCAAAGGTCTAATCAAGTTTCGGCCAACAAAATTTCCAAAACCAAGGGTTTAATCAATCTTCGGTTTCAATCTAATTCAATTTCAATTGAATCGAATTTCAATAGGAACCCTGGTTTTAATCAGAACCAAAACACTAATTTTTCCAATCCTACTCAGAGGTTCAATCAGAATTGGCCGTCTAGCTCCAATTCTAATTCTAATTTTCAAAATCGGCCTAGCCAGCAATACTCTCAAAACTTTCCAAACTCCCAAGTCCCTTCAAGCTCAGGAGACCTCAAGGCTGAATGGAACTCATTCAGAGAGGAGCAAAACAAGAATATTCAGCTCCTTATGAGTACAAATAAGAACCTTGAGAGGCAAATAGGGCGGTGGCGAGCGATTAGCTTCAAGACCCCAGGGCATCCGCGCGATTCTTGAAAAGAATCCAAAGGGCGGTCGTGTTGCTCAGAACCGATTTGAACAAAGGCCCTTGTCTTGACCTCTCACCTTCAATTCCTTACGGTAGAGAGGAGGCCAGTGCAATGAACTTAAGAAGTGGTACTCAAGTCAGTGGTCCTCCCCACCAGGGAAACCACTAGCCCCTCCTGCCATTGATAAGGCAGGAGGGGAAGCTGAGCACCTACACTCCCCTTTGCCAAAAGAGAATACTCAGGTGGCTGATCCCCTGAGAGGTGAAAAAGTTGGAAGTCCTCAGGTGGCTGATCCCCTGAGGAGTGAAAGTGCATGTGAAGGTCAGGAGGCTGATCCCCTGACCAATAAAAAACTTGAAAAAGCCGTTAGGTGGAAGGATCTAGAAGACAAAGCTGTCAATGCATCTTCAAAGAAAGTCTTTTCTGAGAATGATCTGAAAAAGCTTCCATTCCCACCACGAAAGAGCAACATACCTTTGAGTGAAGATAAGAAGTACGAAAAAGTGCTCAATCTGTTGAAAATACTCAGGTAAATCTTCCATTATCCGAGGTCTTGGTCGAAATGCCTAAGTATACAAAATTCATTAAGGATGTTGTTTCTTTGAAAAAGAAATTAGCAGGCATGGAAAGGCAAATTGGTGAGGATTGCTCCATGATTAATTATGAAAACTTACCAATTAAAAGAGGTGACCCTGGCAAGTTCGTACTTACAAGTATTAATGGGAGGTCTAGTCTTCCTAATTCTTTGTGTGATCTAGTGCTTCTATAAGTCTTATGCCAATGTCTCGTATGCAAGCATTTCGGTTTACAAAGCCTTACAGAACCCACTACTATGAGTTTACAATTCATTGATAGATCCTCTAAGAAAGCATCGGGGATCCGAAAGACGTTTTAGTCAGATTGATAGATTTACCTTTCCAGTCGATTGGTATATTTTAGATATGGAGAAAGATGAAAACGTCCCTGATGAGAGACAAATTAATGATCATTATTACGACATTTTACCCCAATATTGATACCACTTTGAGCATTATTGTATCAATTTAAGTCAATAATTACTTAATTTTATCCAAATATATAAATAGTGGTTATTATATAAATTATCGTATTTTTGTAAATTTTTATAAGTTTTGTACCGGTTTAGTAACCGGAGTGTCGTGTCGGATTTACGTTTGGTATTTTGGTGGTTTATTGCAGAATTATAGGTTGACCAAAATCCCGAGTAATGACACGTTTTGAGGCCTAAAAGAGGTATTTTTTGGGATATAAGAGTGTGCCACTAACTTAAGTGGTCAAGTGTTTTCGATGGTTAGTGAATGCATGCATTAACGAATTATATCTTCGACGAACGAATGGCTCATCAAAACGGAATTTTCTGAAGAAGTGTCCTTCATGAAAGTTGTAGATCTTCAAATAATCTTTCCAACGCACTTTGAATCACGTCAATCGGATGTCTACAACTCAAGATATGGCCATTTTACTGAACTGTGATACCGTATAGACGAATTTTGACAATACGGATCAAGATTTTTGACCCGGATCGATCCGGGACTTCACCGGATCGATCCGGCTGTTTCAATGATGATCAAATATTCCCTAAAATCCTCCCACATGCTATATTTACCTATATATACTCCCCCATTTCCATCTCTTTTCTTTTGCCCCTCTTCTTTCCCATTTCCTCCCCTCTTCTCTCGTCCATCCTCTTCTTCTTCTTTTTATTTTTTTTGTACATCACATATATATATAGATATATCTATATATATACACACACCTCACATATATATATATATATATATGTCTATGTAAGAAAATATATATGATATATCTATATATCTCCTTTTATCTTCTTCCTTTCTTTTATTTTATTTTTACTTATATATATATATATATATATACATGTATGTATATATATGTTTTCATATATATAAATAAAGTAAATACAGTTGTAATTCGAGAGGATTATCAGAAAGTTGTATTGAAGAAGTTGCTATTGTCAGAGGATACGACTTAGATTTGCAATAAACGGGTAATTTTATCAAGTATTATGTTTGTTGTTTATATATATATATATAAATAAAGTAGTTATAGTATCGTTATAATGATCGAATAATTATCGAAGATTGTTGATCTGGCGGAAATGACCCCGATTCAACAGTTGTAACCGGTAATATATTCTAATATTATTATGTTTACTATTTCTATTTCTATTTATATATTATATATGTTAATTATGTTAAGCTAAAAATATATCTAGCCAAGATATGAATCGAATTAGTTAATCTTTTGGTAAAATGGATGATCGACTACGGTAATAATGATTAAAACCAATTATAATGAATCTCTTTCTATTTGCACTTAATGAAAGTAAAATTGAATTAGCCACTCGATTTTTACTAGAAACGCAATCTAATGAATTGACAACTCGCGATTAGAATACGAGATCGTAATAGAAAACCGGAGGGTAAAATTGGCCGAGTGAAAGCGTGACAACGGAATCCGATTTCCTACCGGGCGATTTATCTTGGGAGAGATAAATCTTATTAAAATTGTGCTCACGATATTATTACGTTAAAATCACCTGTTTAATGAATCAATCTTAAAATTGGCCGAATGACAAAGCGGGAGTGACCCATGCTTAAGATGACATTGGACGAGATGACTAGGCGTATGACAATTTCATACTTCGTGTGAGGATGAGTTGTACAGCTTAGGAGTACACCGGTTCATATATAATTGACCTCCTTGCATCAAGGAAAAGATACATCTCATTCAATTTCACTACAAAAGATATTGATTGATAAAATATTCTTGGCTAGATCCAAAAATATATATATTATCTATTTTTATATTTATATATTTATTCTTGCTTTACTAACAATCTAACTAATCTAACGATCTAACCCGATAAAACTGGTAAAAACTGCGACTTAGATCGAGTTAATAATAGCTTCTTGGTGTTTAACCACACTTTGAATTATGCCTTCATTTCCCTGAGGATACGATACTCTGACTCACCACACTATGCTATGATTTGACCCGGTACACTGCCGGTTAGGATCTGTATAACCTAGAAAAGGTCCGTCAGCTTTCTGGCGCCGTTGCCGGGGAAACGACGCTAATTCATTGTGTCTATGGTTACTACTTGTATTAGCTCAAAATTCTCGAGGATAAGTCAACACTCTTCTTATCACATTTCTATTTTTGTTTTCCGTTGGTATCTACCTTCTTTTAGTTACCAATTTTCTTCTTCTACTAATTTCGAGTTATTTTCTATTTTCGATAGTAGAAAGTAAACGCGGTTCGTTTATTTTTGTTGGTACCTACCTATTGGTAAGATACCAATTAAAAAAAAAAAAAAAATACACTCGGTAAATACCGAGAGAAAAAAAAAATTGTGGTTTTTTTTTATCGATTTCGTGTTATTTTCTATTCGATATTTTTTATTCCACAAGAATTGTGAAATCGAGTTACGAAAATGGCCGAAACCGTTGGTGAAACACCTGAACAAGGGATTGCTCATGCTCAAGGGCATGACCAAAACCTTAATCAGAATTTACCTCAACCTAATAACCAGAATCAGAATAATAGAAATAATCAGAATCGGAATAGGCATACTCGTCGAAACCAGCCTAACACGAGACCTATATGTGATCAGACCATAAGAAGGTACCAGATTAATAATCCAATTCGTTTACCCAATAAAGGAGCAAATAATTTCGAAATAAAATCTCATCTTTTTGGTTTAATTGACACACGAGCCCAATTCCTAGGAGAAGATGATGAGGATCCACATCATCATCTCTATCTTTCAAGAATTGTGTAATACTGACCAAAAGTCATGGTGCTCATCGGAATTAACGAGGATGTCTTTGTTTCCTTTTTTTCTTTAAAAGGAAGAGCACGAGATTGGTTTCGCCACTTCCACATCATTCATTGACTAGTTGGGAGGATATTCAAACCGAGTTCTTAAAGCGATATTTTACTCTTGGTAGAAAATTGGAATTAATAGTCGAGATTGCTAATTTTAGACAAGGATCAAGAAAGCGCTTGGGATTGCTTGGGAAAGATTTAAAAGTTATTAAGAGCTTGTCCCGATCATGGTTATTCCTTAGATATACAAATCCAACTTTTACGTCAGTAAATTAAGGAGAGACTCACGTGCAGATGTAGATCATGCATGTGGTGGTTCGTTAATGATGAGTGAAGCCCAAATAGTTTACGATGCTATAGAAAAGATTTCCAAAAACAATCGAATGTGGGAAACCGGTTCTAGCACAAGAAAAGTAGCATTTGCAGGAGAATATACATCAAATACGGAAGTTCTAGCACACTTGGAGAATTTGAGTAGGAAATTTGACGGCTTATTAGCTAGTAAAACTATAAACTCAGAAAATATCTTACCAAATGAATACTCAAGTCATGATAAGGTGTCATTAGGGATGGAAGAACCAAAAGGATATTCAAGGGAAAATGTGAGTTTTTTGCAACAGCATAGGAATTTGAACAATGCATATTCAAACTCTTTTAATGCTATTAGTAGAGATCACCCTACTTTTCGTTGGTCTGAAACCCCTGGTAAGCAAGGACAACCACCGTATCCAGTTCAATATAAGAATTCATACAATAATCCAGTTTATCAAGGAGATACCTCGAATCGTAAACCTACAATCATTACTGGAGACCGTATCACTACATACCACTCAAAGCATACCAGTCACCCAAAGTTTAACTCAACCTGAAGGAGTTGATAAATGGGAGAAATTAATGGAAAATCTGATAGGTATGATGTCAACTCAAGCTCAAAATATGGAAACCATGATGACTTCTATAGAAATGCAAATCACTAAAGATATATGAGAACGTTGAAAACATCTATAAATGGACATGATACCAGAATGAGAATTGTAGAGGCTTCATTGCGGAATTTGGAATATCATTTGAGTAGAGAAGAGGAACGTAAAAACAGTAAACCTTCAGGAGAGCGCCAAGTAATCTTGAAAGAAACCCGAAAGAGGTAGCTAGCATTATTATTACTAGAAGTGGAAGGATCTATAGAAGTAATGGATTAGAAAACATCGAAATAATGAAGTAGAGGATGATTTAGATGGTAAATTTGAAAAGAATGTGGAATCTAAAGATGAACTGAATTCACCAAAGAGGAAGAGGACATTATTGAAGATTTCCTAAGACAAATGAGATATATTGAACACGAAAGTAAGGATGAGGAATGGGTCAAGGTTCTAGAATATTGAAAAATCCAAGAATGAGTAGGACCTTGACCAATGATCATGTTGAGAATGAATCAAGTTTGGAAAGGCCAATTCAAACCGAACCTTATCCGGCTCAACCCAAATTCACCTCGATTCAATCGATGAGGCGACACCATATCCAAGTGCATATTTTGAAGAAAAAGGTGCAGAATGATGACACACGGTGTCCTCAAAAGGCACAATCATTCAGGAAGCTTTACCATCTTCGTTTTAACGACAAGGGTAAAGGAGAGTATACATTCTAACCCTACTTTAATTGATCTTGAATTACTTCCCTATTCCCCGAAAAAGGAAATCAAAGAAATGAAGTTGGATAAGAAGTATGCACGCTTTCTTGACACTTTTCGGCATTTAACAATTAATAGCCCTTTCATCGATGTTTATAAGGGAGAGCTTAGTTTGGGAATTAATGATGAGAGCGTTGTCTTTAACATTTACAATTCATTGAAATATCCATGCACTACACTAGAATCTTGTTCTTGTGTGGACCCCTTGTGTCCTTTTTTGTGGATCGTACTAACACGCAGTAATGAAGAAGATGACTTCAACAATAATGTAAAAGCTCACAAACCGAAGGCTCGAAAATCAAGGAAAAGGTCAAGAATCGTTTGAATTGGTGGAAATTGTCTAACCTCTCTGTTAGAAACCAAGATTGAAGAAGGATGTGGTGCATGAGGATGACTCACCACCGATTACATTAGAAAACCGGAGCAGAAAGTCTAGCTATAGACTATAAATATAGTAAAAACATGGTACTATCCTTCCTATTTACTCCTTAAGCATTTTTTTCTAGTTAGTTCACGAAATTAACTATTACATGCTTTTGTGAGTAAATGTTACAAGTATCCTATTTTATTTTAGTATATTAGTTAATCATCATCATTTTGGTTGTTTAAGTTTGTCGAGCAAACAGCGTTAACAAAAAAAGCGCCAGGGAGGCGACCATAAAAAAAAATGTTAAATATAATAATTACTCATACTTTGGATGATACTTTGCGAATACTTAAGATTGATTTTCATTTTGTTTCACCAAGTCTTAGGATGAATGTTTGAATGTCATTAAAAGGGAATGATTAGGTGGTTATCCGAAAATCCCGATGGAGAAAAAGAGAAAAATTCAAATCGTCATTTCTTGGACTTAGGTTGTTAGAGCGATTTGAAAAAACCCTTGAGGATCCTGGGTATAAAAGACTCGAGTTAATACTTTGCCATACGTTACATTTCATGATCTAGTGCATTTTAAATTTCAAATAACGTGTGACATGTATTAGTTCAAATACTATGGAATTGAGGAGGTCATAACTTTAACCCACCCACCCACCCTTTAATATCATCCGAGTATTTGTTTTGACTTGTTTTAGTGCACCATTGCTTTCCCAACCACTTATTTACACTCACTTTACATTGAGGACAATGTAAGTTCGTAAGTGAAAGTGGAGTCGTTGGTCTAGCAATGGAATTAATGTTTATTTTGTATCAATAAATCCCTTACTTTTCGATTTTTTTTCGAGCATTATTTAGTTGATTAAAATAAATTGTATAAGGTATATATTTCATGGATTTGAAGATGTAATGATCAATTTGGATGTGTATAACCAACGTGAACCGTAAGTGCATTGTAATTCCAAATATATTTGTGTAACATGAATTCCTTCACGTAAAGCCTTTGATATTGAAGCGGAAAATTTTAAACTGTATCCATTCAGTATCCTAGTGGTTATTCTATAGATAATTGCAGTAACTTAGTACCTAACTTTTGAATGTGTACTGTGAATATCTGAAGGTTTGAATGTGATATGAAGGATATAAGTTAAAGAAGAATACCAAATTAGGATGAACTATTTATATGTCGGTTGTAGCTACCAATGATTTGAGTGTGGTAGGGCGTTATCACGAAACGTCCTATATCACTATGAGGTTTAAAGCTCCCGACTGCCCGATGATAGTAGTCCAGCTAGGGTGTTATCACGAAACATCCTATTGCTGTGAATGAGGGCAACTGCCTGATGATAGTAGTCCAGCTAGGGTGTTATCACGAAATGTCCTATTTGATCTCACCTCATGACGCTTGCAAGATAGTCGATTTTGGCAATGAGTTCGGATATGTTAGTATTCTATGAAAAAAATAGAATGTGGTTGAAAATTTAGTTATCTCTGACTATCCCAGTATAAAAATGAATGATATGCTTTAGGGATTATCCTAATCGATACACGGGAGGGCGTTGTGTGGGCATTACACGCTTTATACCTAGGAAAGTCATTAGGATTGTGCGAATGGATATTTGTGCGTTTGCTTGAATTATTCAAGAGAGGATAGTGGAAATTGAAAAGGCTTGTCACACACACTCTGCTATACATTTATATTGAGGTTAACTTTGGTTGTAATTCTAATGGTTGCGACATCAGGTTGTCCCTTATATCTTATATCTTCATGAATTTATCTCTCATTCAATTTGTTTTATCCCTTGTTTTGCTCGAGGACGACCAAAAGCTAAGTGGGGATTTGTGATGAGAGACTAATGATCATTATTACGACATTTTACCCCAATATTGATACCACTTTGAGCATTATTGTACCAATTTAAGTCAATAATTACTTAATTTTATCCAAATATATAAATAGTGGTTATTATATAAATTATCGTATTTTTATAAATTTTTATAAGTTTTGTACGGTTTAGTAACCGGAGTGTAAATGTCGATTTACGTTTGGTATTTTGGTGGTTTATTGCGAATTATAGGTTGACCAAAATCCCGAGTAACGACACGTTTGAGGCCTAAAAGAGGTATTTTTAGGGATATAAGAGTGTGCCACTAACTTAAGTGGTCAGTGGTTTCGGTGGTTAGTGGTACCACTAACGAATTATATCTTCGACGAACGAATGGCTCATCAAAACGGCATTTTCTGAAGAAGTTTCCTTCATGAAAGTTGTAGATCTTCAAATAATCTTTCCAACGCACTTTGAATCACTTCAATCGGATGTCTACAACTCAAGATATGGCCATTTTACTGAACTGCGATATCAGTATAGGCGAATTTTGTAATACGGATCAAGATTTTTGACCCTTCACCGGATCGATCCGGCTGTTTCAATGATGATCAAATATTCCTAAAATCCTCCCACATGCTATATTTACCTATATATACTCCCCATTTCCATCTCTTTTCTTTTGCCCCTCTTCTTTCCCATTTCCTCCCTCTTCTCTCGTCCATCCTCTTCTTCTTCTTTTTATTTTTTTGTAGATCACATATATATATAGATATATCTATATATATACACACACACCTCTCACATATATATATATGTCTATGTATGAAAATATATATGATATATCTATATATCTCCTTTCATCTTCTTCTTTCTTTTATTTTATTTTGGGCCTATATATATACATATATACATGTATGTATATATATGTTTTCATATATATAAATAAAGTAATACAGTTGTAATCTTTCGAGAGGATTATCCAGAAAGTTGTATTGAAGAAGTTGCTATTGTCGGAGGATACGACTTAGATTTGCAATAAGCGGGTAATTTTATCAAGTATTATGTTTGTTGTTTCTATGTATATATATATAAATAAAGTAGTTATAGTATCGTTATAATGATCGAATAATTATCGAAGATTGTTGATCTGGCGGAAATGACCCCGATTGTAACCGGTAATATATTCTAATATTATTATGTTTACTATTTCTATTTCTATTTATATATTATATATGTTAATTATGTTAAGCTAAAAATATATCTAGCCAAGATATGAATCGAATTAGTTAATCTTTTTGGTAAAATGGATGATCGACTACGGTAATAATGATTAAAACCAATTATAATGAATCTCTTTATATTTGCACTTAATGAAAGTAAAAATTGAATTAGCCACTCGATTTTTACTAGAAGCGTAATCTAATGAATTGACAACTCGCGATTAGAATACGAGATCGTAATAGAAAGACCGGAGGTTAAAATTGGCGAGTGAAAGCGTGACAACGGAATCCGATTTCCTACCGAGGCGATTTATCTTGGGAGAGATAAATCTTATTAAAATTGTGCTCACGATATTATTACGTTAAAATCACTGTTTAATGAATCAATCTTAAAATTGGCGAATGACAAAGCGGAGTGACCCATGCTTAAGATGACATTGGATGAGATGACTAGGCGTATGACAATTTCATACGCTCGTGTGAGGAGGAGTTGTCTAGCTTAGGAGTACACCGGTTCATATATAATTCACCTCCTTGCATCAAGGAAAAGATCTGTCTCATTCAATTTCACTACAAAAAGATATTGATTCAGTAAAGTATTCTTGGCTAGATCCAAAAATATATATATTATCTATTTTTATATTTATATATTTATTTACTGCTTTACTAACAATCTAACTAATCTAACGATCTAACCCGATAAAACTGGTAAAAACTGCGACTTAGATCGAGTTAATAATAGCTTCTTGGTGTTTAACCACACTTTGAATTATGCCTTCATTTCCCTGAGGATACGATACTCTGAATCACCACACTATGCTATGATTTGACCCGGTACACTGCCGGTTAGGATCTGTATAGCCTAGAAAAGGTCCTTCAGTCCCCCTGATTCTTGGAAGACCTTTCCTATCTACGGCTAGAGCCCTCATCGATTGTGATGGTGGGCAAGTGACTATCCGAGTTGGTGATCAAGAGGTGAGTTACAATGTCTTAAAGTCCATTCAAGTACCCTCTGGCCCTCCAACCGGCTTTTCCATTGATTATATGACGGATGATTTTACCGACTATATGGATAAGCAAGTCATGGCTGTAGAAGCGGAATATAAGAGATTGGTTGAAAACCTAAATACTCATGGTGTGGTTAATCTAGATCAATTAGCAGCTGATTTTGAGGAAGAATTGTTGGAAGGAGAAGCTTTGGCAGTGGGACCACAGAGTAAACTAGTGATGTTGAGTTAAAAAGTGGAGATCTCAAATCAAGTTTAGAAGACTCCCCTGCAGATTTGGTGTTGAAGCCGTTGCCTAAACATCTAAAGTATGTGTTTTTAAGAGAAGGTGACAAGCTTCCATTGATTATATCTGCCAAGCTGTCTCGACTAGAATAAATGAAGTTAATAAACGTCTTGAAAAAGAACGAGAAAGCCTTTGGGGTGGCAAGTAGGAGATATCAGAGGAATATCTCCGGACATCTGCATGCACAAGATCAAGACTAATGAGGGTGCGAAATGTGTTAGACAGCCCCAAATGAGGCTCAACCCTCATATGCAAGAGGTTGTTAAGAAAGAAATCATTAAACTTCTGGACATGGGAATCATTTATGCCATCGCGGATAGTGAATGGGTTTCCCCGACTCAGGTAGTTCCCAAGAAATGAGGAATTACGATTGAGAAGAATGAGAAGGGAGAGGAGATAGCATTGAGACTTGTCACTGGTTACAGAGTCTGCATCGATTATCGAAAGCTCAATGAGGTAACCATGAAAGATCACTTTCCCCTTCCATTCATTGACTAGATGCTTGAGCGTCTGGCGGGACACGCATTCTATTGCTTCCTAGATGGATATTCAGGATATTTCCAGATACCCATTGATCCAGCTGACCAAGAAAAGACTACCTTCACCTGCCCTTATGGTACATTCGCTTACCGGCGAATGCCATTTGGTCTCTGCAATGCCCCAGCTACATTTCAAAGATGTATGCTGGCTATCTTTGACGGGCTCGTAGAGAAGTGTATGGAGATCTTTATGGATGATTTTTCGGTCTTTGGTCAGTCTTTTGATGATTGCCTTGACAATCTTGATCAAGTGTTATCTAGATGTGTGGACAAGAACTTAGTACTCAACTGGGAAAAATGCCATTTCATGGTAGATGAAGGAATAGTTCTTGGCTACAAGATCTCAGCCAAGGGTATAGAAGTTGACAGGGCAAAAGTAGAAGCTATCGAGAAGATGAGCTATCCCAAGAATGTGCGTGAAGTTAGAGGCTTCCTTGGACATGTCGGTTTCTACAGAAGATTCATTCAAGACTTCTCCAAGATAGCCAAGCCCCTGTCTACTTTACTAAAGGAAGACGTTGAGTTCAATTTTGATGAAAGCTGCAAGCAAGCGTTTGAGGAGCTTAAGGATCGTCTAATATCTGCTCCAATTCTTATATCGCCTGACTGGAACTTACCTTTTGAGCTTATGTGCGATGCATCGAACTATGCGGTTGGTCTTTGCTCTGGGATGAGAAGATCAAAGGAAATTCAACCTATCTATTACGCCGAGTCACACATTGAACCCCTCTCAAGTTAACTATACTACTGCGAAAAGGAATTATTGGCCGTAGTTTTGCTATGGACAAGTTTCGTGAATTACTTGTTAGGAGCTCAAGTGATTGTGTGGGTGATCACGCTGCTGCGTTATCTAATGACTAAGAAAGAGGCTAAACCGCGCGCCTCTGCGTTGGATCCGACCACAAGAGTTTGGCGTTCAAATTAAGGACAAAAAGGCGTTGAAAGCGTAGTGGTGATCACGTTCTAGAATGTTAAGTGAAAAGGATGATCCAGATGATATAAATCTTTATTTTCCTCTAGAAAACATTATGCTTATCGATGGTTGTCCTCCTGATGTTCCATGGTATTCTTCCATTGTAAATTACCTTCATGCCCGATATCTCGACCCAGAAATGTCTTATCCGGAGAAGAAAAAGTTCTTCTCTGATTTGAAATCTTTCGTTTGGGATGAACCTTATCTTTTCAAGATTTGTAAAGATGGTTTGCTGAGAAGATGTGTTCCTGAATCTGAGCAGCGTGATATTATTGAGCAATGCCACAGTGGACCCACTGGAGGTCACTTTGGTCCTTGGAAAACCGTTGCTAAGATCTTCCAATCCGGTTTCTATTGGCCTATGATTTTTAAAGATACAGAAGCTTTCTGTAAAGCGTGTGATAGATGCCAAAGAACCGGTACTCTGACAAGGCATTTTGACATGCCTTTGAAACCCATCCTAGAATGCGAAGTCTTTGATGTATGGGGTATTGATTTTATGGGACCATTCCCATCATCTTGTGGTAACAAATACATCTTAGTCTGCGTAGATTACGTGTCTAAATGGGTGGAGGCTCAAGCCACTCCTCACAATGATCATAAGACGGTAATGAAATTCTTAAAGAAGAACATCTTCGTGAGGTTTGGATGTCCACGTGCCTTGATTAGTGATGAAGGGACACATTTCTGCAACCGACCCCTAGAGAAAGTCCTTGAAAAGTATGGTGTTCGTCACAAGACTGGTACACCATATCACCCAATGACTAGCGGTCAGGTTGAAAGAAGCAACCAAAGTATTAAGAAAATCTGGAGAAAAGCATCACTTGATCATAGAAAAATTGGAGTTTGAAGTTGGATGATGTACTTTGGGCATACAAAATCGCCTATAAAACCCCCTATGGGTACATCTCCATATCAAATGGTCTATGGAAAGCCATGTCATCGCACTGTCGAGTTAGAGCATAGAGCTTATTGGGCGACAAAGTTTACGAACTTTGATTCCCAATCTTGTGGAAAACATCATTGCAGTGATTTACATGAGTTAGGCAATTCGGACTCCAGGCCTATGAAAGTGCAAGGATTAGTAAAGATAAGATGAAACTCCTCCACGATGCTAAGATTAAGAAGAGAGAATTTCAAGTCGGCGAACAAGTTCTTCTATACAATTCTAGGTTACATCTTTTTCCTGGAAAGTTGAGGACACGTTGGTCCGGTCCTTGAAATTCTCAAATTATTCTGGAGGCGTTCAAGAACTACGAGGTTATGGTGACCAACCGTTTTGAGTGAATGGTCAAAGGTGCAAGCACTATATTGGTGAGCCTAAAGAGAAACCTTTGAGTGTCCATTTCCTCGATATCCTCGGGTGTGGTGTTACGGAAGTCGAGGAATTCGATGAGTTTTCACCCGACCTGTTTTCAGAAGATGGCGGTAGTGGTCGAACTGAAGAAGTTCTAGCTGGTAGTTGGGACATGGAAGAACTTGAGAGGGAGCGTCGTTTGAAGCGTCATTAGAAGGCTCAGAGAATGAAAAAGTCAACCGTGGGGAAGTTTAAGCGTGTTTGGAAAGCTATTAAAAGTTTCACCCCATGTGTTAGATGTTGTTTCTGCAGCCACACTCTCGATCGAGCTTCTTGAGGTAGTGGCTAGCGAGAAGGTCAAATCTTTGATCGGTGAGCTTAAAGCGGTGTTGAGCTAACGACATTAACCAAAAGCGCCACTAGGGGGGCAGCCTAGATATCGTTCTTTTAAGTTATTCTTGTTTTATGCTTTAGTGTTTTAGTTTAGTTTATTAAGTTTTAGCCTTATTAATTTTTTGTTTTATCTGTCAGTTAGTTGTGCTTTCTAGGTATGGATTTCGGTGTTCAGCCAGAGGAGTTACCTTTCCTTAGGAAGATCCCACTCATTACTGTAGATGACGGACCGGGAGGAACCATTGTTTTGCACGTAGACTTCGACATTAGTACCCGCGTCAAGACGGTCACCAATGTTCTCATTGTTCCCCGCTGTTCGGGAGGTGGAGACTTTACTACTGAGGAGTTACAGGCAGCTCTAGGACGTCCATACACAATCCTCAATGATCCGATGCTTACAGATTTAGCGCTAGTGCTGCAAGCTGAGCATTTTCGAGGTGTTGATGTAGCTGGTGAGGATTGGGGTTTGCAAGATGAGTATGACTTCCCTCCGGTGATTGACATGCTCCGCCGTCTCATTCGAGTGATAGATTGGTCGGCCATTTACGATGACTAGCATTCTTAGGATGTTTAGTCGAGCAAGCGGCGTAAAACACTTATTGACTGCGTGGGAGGCAACCTTTATTTTCTATTTGTTTTTATTTATTTTCTAGTCATTTTGTGTACTTCGTTGAATTTTATTTGTATTTTTGAAGCTTTATTTAAGATTAATAAGGAAGTGCAATTTTGAATTTGATTTGTATGGAAAGTTTATAATTTTTGCATTTTTTCTGCCTGGGACGCCCGTCCATTCTCATGGACGCCCATCCGCCTTGCACAAATTGTGAACGAGCGTCCAAAATTCTTGGATGCCCGTCTGATATACTCTCTTCAACGCTGTATGTGATTTGGCAATCTAGACGAGCGTCTGTTTATATGGACGCCCGTCCAGTTCATATGCTTTCCAGCTGAACGCCCGTCCATTCTCATGGACGCCCGTCCAGACCTGCGTCTATATATACCCCCTACTTCCATTCTTTATTCGAATCGGAAAATTTAAATTGCAACACCCGACTTTTTGCCTCCCTTTGCTCAAAAATCCTCATTTCTACACCAAATTGGGCGATTCAAGGCCCTTCAAACAGCTCTCAATCCCCTCTTTTTGGTTTTTCAAACGAAATCCACCAACATACAACCGTTGTTTCGAATCAGTAATCTAGAGTGTGCGGTTTTCTTTTGGAAAAATCCGACCTTTGGTCTCGTTTGTTCACATTTGGGACTTCTAATCAGCATAATCATCATCCTTTCAACGTACTTGGTAAGATTTTATAAGCTTTTCATGGATTATTTCACATTTTTCCCGAGTTCGATCTTCGAGTCAACTCTTGTGCGTACACTTGTCTTATTTGTTTTCTTCTCTGTGTTTTGTTTATTTTTCTTTCTTGGTTGATGATATGGGATGGTTATGGATGATTATGGATGGGTTGCATTGTGGTTTTGATGTTGGTTTGGTGTTGCTTTGTTTGGGAAATCCCGTTTGGACGATAAACGGGTGGATGTATATCTTGCTACATTTCATTACGTGATTCGTTGTATTTTTGATATTGCTACTGTTTATTTTTCCGATGGATCATGTAAGCCATAAGGCATCCGTACCTTCATTTTTACTCTGTTTCAACTTTTGGATGTATTGAATGCTTTATCTTTTGCTATTACTCGATTTTGCTATCTCTTTTCATTTTGGTATATTTCCCCGTTTTTCCCCGAGATGTTTCCGTGTTTGTCAAGTCGTGCAGGTGTATTTCAAGCGGTTTTGTCGAACTACATTGTAAGGTTACGAGTTTCCAGTGTCACTATGTAGGCTCCGGCCTGACCGACGAGTCGTGTACCGGTTGCAATCAGCTAAGTCTTTTCCTCTTTCTTTCGTTCTGCACAACATGAGGGCATGTTGATTTTTAAGTGTGGGGGAGGGGAATGATTCGCTATGTATCTATACATTTGCTTAATTCGTAATGTTTCTATGCAAAATGAGCTAAAATTTTTGAAATTTTTCGACACTTTCGTTTTTTGTTTTGTCCCGAGTAAGCAATGCATAATCTATGTTCGTTATTTCTATAGTCATTTAAACTATATATCATATGTTTGATAAGTTAGTTGTTTCACCTGAGATCGATTTTTTTCACGAGCCGTAGTAAATGATGAGCTAGTTTATCTGATTATACCGGCACCGACAAGTGATTTTTGATTATCTTATAAGTCATGTGCTTAGTGCTACGTATATATCTTGAGATTTATGATAGTTTGTATTTAGATCCGAAGTATGTTATACTGTGAATATCTAAGGTTTGAATGTGATAAGTAACACGTAACTTTTTGTCAAATGAAAAAGTTGAAAAATATGAAGAATTATTGGGTGTGTCGGAAGCTGGTCGATGATTTGAGTGCGATAGGGTATAACACGTATGTCCTATACCACTATGATGACTAAAAACTCACGACAGTCGGAAGAAGCTGCCTTATGATTGGAGTAAGGTAGGGTATATCTCGAATATCCTATTCTGCTATGACAGGGCAACAGCTCATTCTGATGTGTGTTTAAAAGTGAAATAGTTAAATCAACTAAAAGATTGGTATGAAATGAATATAAGACTAAGTTATCGTCTATCTTATCCCAGTATAAAGCCAGCGAGATATCTTTGTAGGGATTATCCTCTGAGTATTTGAAAGGCCCTAGATATATTCGATCATCCTTACCGGGATATTTTACGTTTGTAGGGTACACCTTATGAGTGTCATTTATCATTTAGTCTACGAGGGGTATTAGCTAGTTTTGCTTTGAGTTTCTCA
Source organism: Gentiana macrophylla (assembly GCA_026214975.1). Classification (NCBI taxonomy): domain Eukaryota; kingdom Viridiplantae; phylum Streptophyta; class Magnoliopsida; order Gentianales; family Gentianaceae; genus Gentiana; species Gentiana macrophylla. The sequence goes on from CM047815.1 coordinate 53,629,953, forward strand.
AGTTTGGATTTGGTGGAAGTTTTCTATGGCTTTGCACACACACAAGGGTGAACCTCTAAGTTATTGAATGTATGCTATATTTGTCTTAGATGTCTGTCTTTGTCTCGAGCCCTAATTTTCGTTTTGTTTTGCTCGGGACGAGCAAAAGCTTAAGTGTGGGGGAGTTGTTAAGGGTGAATTTGTACGATTTATAACGCTATATTCTATGATATTTTCCCCGTATTTGTACTAATTGCATAAGCAGTGTTTAACTTGAAATATTGAGTAAATGAGGTTTTAAATAAGTTATTCGCAAAATTGGTTAATTTAGGTGTTTTAATTGTGATTTTTATGATTATTTGGATGATGTTACATTTTGCGATGTTTTAATGTGTTATAGGTACATGTTTGATGCTCAAATGTTGATCAAAAAGAGATAAGAGTCGAGCTAATTGATGATAAAAAAAGATAATGATGATTGGATTTGATGGAAAGAGATAGAGATGAAGAAATCAAGATGAAGTCGACCCTGGACTGGCGTCCAGCAGCTTGAACTGGCGTCCAGAGTGGACGGGCGTTTGGTCATCTGGACGAACGTCCAGGAGGAACTTTTACATTCAGGATGTTCAGATTTTCAGCAGTGACAGCGTCCAATTTAGAAGGGCGGGCGTCGATCGGCTTCGGCCCGACTCGAAGAAGTATTCATAAGCCGGACGGGCGTTCACCCTTTCCAGGCAGGCGTCGAATGCCGACTTAGCGAGAACCGACTTAGAATTCTATATATAGCTGCGTTCTCTCCATACAAAATACACATTATTAAAACCACAAACCTAGGAGGCGGCTTAAGCTGCGATTTTCTTTAGTTTTCATCCAGTTTTTATGCTTTTGATTTCTAGATAAACACCTTTAAATTTATGTACTTCTCTCAAGCTTATCGAGTTGATCAAGTGATGTTGAGAGGCTAAATCCTTATCAAACGAGCATTGAAGCCGTCCAACACGTTTTGATTCCGTTTCTGCGATTATATTGTGAGTTTTATCTAAAGTTGTTTCCTTTATCGTTGTTTATATTGTTTAATTGCAATTGTATCGAAAGACTTGCATGTTTGAATGTTTATGTTGATGAAATTCTCTATAAACCCTAGTTCATCATGATGAAGGAATGGTTGTTTAACCTATCGGAACGAGAGTTAATAGGTTAAATTGCTAGGTTAAAGTTCACACCTTTGATTAGTAAAATCGTTAACCTTAGATCGAAAGATATAGATTAATAAGTGAATCACCTAAGAAATTAGGGTTCATGCTTTAGATAAGGTAAAACCACAACTTGGTTAGAAAACGCAATATAATCGAGGTAGGAATTGATACTTGTTAGGATAGGTGGATCAATCGCTCGTTTGTCCGTTAAAATCTGAATTTAATCCCGTGAAACTCGAATTGCTTAGTTTGGTTAATTTTATTTCATAACTAGTTTAAGTTTAATAGTTCGCAACCCGTATTACGCCTAGCTTTGGATTATATCCTCTCTGTCAGTTTTATTTTCGTTCTGTTTTGTTTTATCCCTTTGTTTAGAGTAGTTTCCCGTGACATAGGTTAGTTAGTTAAACAAAAACTAGGATTAGCAACCACTTGATTCCCGTAAGATCGACCGGTATCAACCTCTTTTCGATCCATGCACTTGAGGTATATCGGATTATAAATTTATTACTTGTTTGTTTAGTTAATAAAAATCCGTGACATTGAGCTTGAAATCTTGCACATACTCCTACTTTGCAAATTCTATGTCTAGTGCCTTGCGATTAGATATAGTAAGGGATCCATTGATTCCTCTCATACATTTTTCGATCAACATCTTTTCGACTTCATCTTTTCGGGAATGACTCTTGCACACATTGGTGTATCTCTTTGTGCCACTTGTGTCCATACCATACTTGTGTATTAAGTCTTTTGTATACTTGGCTTGACTAATGAAAATACCATCATTCATTTGTTTCACTTATAGACCAAGAAAGTAATTTAATTCCCCATCATACTCAATCAAAATTTTCTTTTCATTAGGTTTGTAAATTTCTCACCTGACTTTTCATCCTCGATCCAAAGATAATGTCATCAACATAGATCTGTACTAGTAGTGTACTTGTTCCTTCTTCTAATTTGAATAGAGTCTTATCTATAGTTCTCTTGTTGAATCCATTCTTGATCAGAAACTGTGATAGGTTTTCATACCAAGCTCTAGGTGCCTTTTTGAGTCCATAAAGAGCCTTTTTGAGCTTGTATACTTTATCTTCTTTTCCTCTGAGTTGAAAACAAGGAGGTTGTTCCACATATACTTCTTCTTCCAAAAGTCCATTCAGAAATGCACTCTTGACATCCATTTGATAGACTTTGAAGTCTTTGTGTGCAACATAGGCTAGAAAGAGTCTGATTGCCTCCAGTCTTACTACTGGTGCAAATGTTTCATCATAATCTATTCCTTCTGCTTGAGAATAGCCTTTGTGTTGGAATAGTGTCCTAAATCCGGGTCGGATCATTTCTACTATTTCTTTATGTTTATACATATATATAATGGCTTTTATGTTGTCATATATCTGTTCTTCTAAAGAACCAATTATGAATTGTTATATGATATCGCCCTTAGTATTAACCTGTGATAGAGAAACCATGATAGGCGATTATGGTTGATGAGATCTCTAATCACTTTAATAAGTTTGATACTTAAATGTCTCTAGGATGATGTACTATCAAACAGGGCATTGATAGTATAAGCAGACTAGCACGTATTAGATGTCTTACTGTCTTTAAGAGGCGGGGATAGATCTCGTCTATCGAAGTGTAGAGACACTTGGGTGTATGTGGGCGTGTATTAGTGAATGCGTCGTTAGGTGACCCACTTACACGGATAAGTGTCACACTATGTGACTGTGATTGTGTAATTATCCTTAAGACCGAGTCTTCGTGGCATCACGGTGTGGATTGTCATGCTTTGACACTATTGAGGTTTCCACAGCCATGAGGTGATCATGCGGTAGTGATTGGGTATGATATTGAAGCATCACGGAGTATACATGATTGGTCGAAATGCGGGAATCGCGTATCCTATGATTGGGATCGAATATCGAAATGGCCTCTTATAAGGAATGTCTTACTCTCGTAAATCTTTGCAAAGTGGGAGTAAGCGAGTTACTTGAGAGGGCATGATATCAGATTATAAGATACGGTCGTTGATGTTTTGACACTTTCGACTAATGACCGTATGGATATTATTACAAATGATAGGATTGTAAGTTACACGTAGCTGTTTTCACAGGAAAGGTAGTAGTCATTGCATTTGACTCTTCCGATGATTGAGGGTCACGGTGTGTTGCTAGGCGCTATCCGTGATCGTTAGGCATGAAGGGCATTTTAAGTAATTTGCACTTTATGTCTACGGCCAACATATTCGGAAGCCTATCGGGTCACACACATATGAACATCTAGCGGATTAAAATGTGGTTATAGTTGATAACCAAATAAGGAAAGTTTATCTCGAACTATAAAGGTTATAGTGGTAAATTAATATGGTGGTATTTATTTATTATGAATAAATTAAATACAAGATATTAATAATAATTATATTAATTAAAGAATATTCCAGAAGCCAATTTGTTGGTCAAAGGGGCGCCACATTTAATGTGTATAAGATACACTTGGATTGTGTAATTTAACTAATGGTATTACCATATATTAATATTTATAAATATGTACATACAACGTGTGTTTGCACCAATTCAAATTGGTGATTCATGCGCACCATATATTTATATATATAAAGATTTATTTGTGTAATATATATATGATATATACATATGTGTAAATTGATTTATGTTAATAAAATAAAGATAGTCAATATTAGATATTGACAATATCTTGGAAATATTCAATATAAGATATTGACAATATCCTAGATTTATTTAATATGAGATATTGTAATTAAATGAGATAAAACAATCAAATATATTTTCCTTATTTTATTGGGAAAATATTTTCTTCTCCTCTACTCAATTTGGGGCGCCACCTATGACTATAAATAAGAGGTGGGTGTCAAGCTCTTTGGTACAACACAATTCCAAGAACTAATAGTTCTTGTGTAAAATAGAGAGCATCCTATAGAGAGTTGGAGAGATGAGAAAAGGGCCGGTCTAGCAACCGGAGTTTTCCAATAGCAATCCATGATGGGCTGTTCGTGTGGACTAGCGGTAGAGGCCGAACACTTGGGCGGCTCTATGCAGAAATACTCTCCTTAGACGGTCAAAGCGTCGATCTTTTAGATCAACCAAGGTAACCACCGTCTACTACTTGTTTGTTTATTGCTTAAACGAAGTCGATCTTGGGTCGATAGGAAATAAATTTTGAATTCCGCTGCGTTCCCGCGTAGATTTCCTAATATTTTGCAACTAGCCTTGCTTTATTTACGACAATTTGTTCCTTGTTTATCCATCTTGTTTACGAATACCCATTTTGTTCCAATGATGTTGGATGTATGCAGTGCATCAACAAGTTCCCGGACTTTATTTCTTTCAAATTCATTTAGTTCTTCTTGCATGCATTTTGTAATCAATCTGCATCTTGAATTGCATCATCTATTGTCTTGGGTTCCACTTGTGATAGAAAACATGTTAGCATATGCTCAGGTTGTCTTACGGTTTCTAACTCTATGTGAATGTCTCCAATGACTTGTTCTTGAGGATGATCTCTTAGCCAATTTAGGTCGGGTTGAAGTTGTTCTTCACTATGTGCTACGCAACCGAGTTTGCATGAGCTTCAAGTTATAGTGCTTCTTATTGTAATGACTTGTGGCTCATCTTGATTTCCAAAATTGTGATCTGAGAATAGTGGGCGTCGGTTGTATTCATGTACACTTGCCTTTGTCTTTGCTTCCTCTTCTTGTTCTTGAAGATTTTCACCATTTGTGTTTGGTTCATCAAAGACTACATGTATTGATTCTTCAATCACCAATGTTCTTTTGTTGAGTACTCTGAATGCTTTGTTGGTGTCTGAGTATCCCATATAAATTGCTTCATCAGCTTTTTCATCAAAGGTGTGTAACTGATTCCTGTTCAAAACAAAACATTTAGATCAAAACATGTGTAAATGTGAAATGTTAGGTTTTCTTCCATTCCATATCTCATATGAAGTTGTTCCATGATGTTTGTTGATGATTGATCATTACGTGTATAGCATCTTGTGTTTCTTTGCTTGACCCAAAATCTCTTTGGTAGGCATGTACGCAATCATTGTTCGACTACTTCTTTGAGAGTTCTGTTTCTTCTTTCTGCTACACCATTTTGGTGTGGAGTTCTCTTCTTGAGATAATTGATGTAATACTCCATTTTCTTCACAATAAGTTCTGATAGCTTCATTTAGAAATTCGGTGCCTCCATCTGATCTGATCTTGATGATCTTCAGTTCTTTCTCATTTTGAATTATTCTTAGCAAATCTGGCAGCCTATTGAGTGTTTCTCTCTTCTTGTTCATGAATATGGTCCAGGTGTATTTGGAGAAATCATCAACCACTACTAGAGTGTATTTCTTACCACTTACACTTCTTGGTGTGATTTGGTCCAAGCAGTCCATATGTAGCAGATCTGAGAATTCTTGTTGTTGATTGATAGGGCTTTGACTTGAAGGAACTTTTTATTTGTTTCCCTTTCTGACATGCATCACAGAGACTTTCTTTCTTGAATGTGATCTCTGGCAGGCCTTCAACTAACTTGTTCTTTGATAATGAGTTGATGGTCTTGAAATTCAGATGATTTAATCTTCTATGCCAAATCCAGCTGGTTGATTGTTTATTTTTGACAAACAAACATGTTTCTGCTTTAGCTGTTTTCCAATCCACCACATACATGTTATCTTTTCTTCTTCCTGCAAGAACTCTTTGTGTTGGTTTTGGTGTGAATCACTTTGCATCCTTCCTTGTTGAAGTGTATATTGTAGCCTTTGTCACGCGAATTGGTGATGCTTATGATTGAAATTAAGTCCCTTAACATATACCATATTTTGAATTTTCAAATTATTCTTGAGCATTGTGCCTTCCCCTTAATCTTGCCGGGGTTTTCTGCCTCAAAATGTGACTTTGGGTCCATCAAAAGCTTTGAAGTCGGTGAGCCATCTCTTGTATCTGTCGTGTATCTGGAACATCCACTTTGTCTATGTACGACATCTACAAAACAAATTAATTATGTTTAGGTGCCCAACACTTTGTTTGGGTCCATATACATACTTGATCATGCCTCACTACTCAAGTGTATATCCAAATGATCTTCTTTTGGATAATTGAAATCATCAACTTCATATGTATAAGGCATGGCGAGAATAGCTTCTAATATTTCTCTTGAAGGTATTACGATACTTTTCTCTACTTTTTGGTGCATTTGCATCCTTCTTCACCTTCAATATCACGTTGGGAAACCTATGTTGCTTCATGTGTCTCTGAACATATCTTGGTTGATTTTTCTTAAACACATGGAGCATGTCATGGTATGATTTCTTCTTGTATTTTGGAGGTGCAACATTCAATCATCCTCACGAAGGATAAAGTCTTTCTTTACATTTCGGTAGGTATTTGCTTTTAGTTATTGGAATGATGGTTTAATCTCTTTGTTTCACTATATTCGGTTTGACTTCTTTGGTACATGATGAGTGGTTGAAATTATGGTATGTCCTTTTACGAACTTTGGTCTATTATTGGTCTTAGATTGAATTGTGTTGTCCATTGTTTTATTCTCATCGACTATTGTAGCCAAGACAAGATCTGGATCAAACCTTCTTGGAGGATTATGGTGGTGCATTTAGTAGTGCAGTGGTGTTTTTAGCTACTAGGTGGATTTTCTCAGCTGATCTCTTAGCAGTGGATGAGTTATCATCTGCTGCTTTTTGATTAGGTGAGTATATCTTCTTAGTAGCTAGTTCAGCTTTCAGTTTGTCCAGTTGTTCTTTCAATCTTTTATTTTCTTTTCATAGATCCTTACATTCCTTTTCCAGAATTTCATGATTCATCTCAATTTCATCAAATTTAGTCATGAGATTTTGGACTAGGGCTGCTGGATCTAACGGGAGAATAGAAGATTGTGCAGTGTTAGATGTGGATGCACTTGATGAAGAGTAAGAACTAGATGTTACCTCAGTTTCATCAGATTCTTTGGCCATAAGACATAGACTTGCTTTCTCATTATCTGAGCTGTCACCTTCATCTTCATCTAATTCTTTGGTCATGAGACATAGACACGCTTTTTCATTATCTGAGCTGTCTTCTTCATCACTATTATCTGAATCATTGTCAGATGATTCTTCATTCATTTCACTGGTGGATTCAGCCTTGAGTGCTTTCTTGCCTTTCTTCTTTTCAGATGCTTTTTACTTCTTCTTTTCTTTATCTTTATTATTTTCTTCGGGGCAATCAGCCTTGAAGTGACCTTTCTTGTTGCAGTTGAAGCATCTGTACTCATCATCTCTTTTCTTCATGTCTTTGTTTGAGCTTGACCTCTTGTTTGATGATGAGTTCCCTTTGAATGGCTTCTTTTTGCTAAACCTGTCAAAACGTTTAACTAATAAAGCTACTTGTTCTTTGAGTTCTAGTGTCTCTTTGCTGATACAATCAGCAAAGTTACTTTCTTTGAGTGCTATCGATTGCTTTAGCTCTTTGTGTCTCTGCCGGAGCACCATCTTCACCGTTCAATTCGAATTCATGAGCTTTTAGTTGGGACATCAGGGTTAGGGTGTCAGTGTTTGCAAGATCTGTTGTTCCTCTGATTACTGATGTTATGATCTTCCATCTTTCAGGTAAGCCTCTCAAGATCTTTAAACACACTTCTTTCTGAGGGTATGTGTGTCCAAGCTGTTGTAGTTCACTGATGATGCTTGAGAATATGTTATCTATTTGATCAATGGATTCACTAGCCTTCATTTTGAAATTCTCAAATTTCTATTTTGCAATCAGATAATTTGTTTTCTTTAACTGCTTCAGATCCTTTATTTATCAGTGCCAACTTGTCCCACATCTCCTTTGCTGTCTTGCAATATTTGATTCTCATGAACATATTGCTATCTAGGGTCTTCAAAATCATGTCTTTTGCAACAAAGTCTAGATTCGCTCTTCTCCCTGTCATCCTTGGTCCAATCCTTCTTGGGTTTGTCCACTTCTTTTCCTTGATCTGCTCCTGTGGCAACCACAGTCATGATCATGATTGAGCCATCATTAATTACATCCAGCATCTCCTCATGAGTTGTTGCAAGATGGGACAACAATCTTATTTTATATTCATCAAAATTGTTAATATTAAAAACATGTACTTTTGACATAAAGTTTGAGGAATCCATAAGTACAAATAAGAGATATATATGTGAATATATAGAAAGCCTGATTTGAAAACTACTTTGAAAATATGTGATCTCCTTATTACAGAAATTAGATCTAAGCAGGTTACGATACTAGGAAAATTGCTCCGATACCAATTGTTGGTCTTGAGAAGGTAAAACTATAGTCGAGAGAGGGGGGTGAATGACTATAGTGGATTTTCAAAAACTTTTCTTGCACTTAAAAGCTTTTGGGCAGAGGATAAGTCCCTCCTTACTGTGTTATTTCAAAGTAGTTTAAGCAATCAAAAGTTATGATATAATATCGCAATTAAATGAATGCGATAAGGTAAATTGCGAAAGTAAATTGACACTGAGGCTTATAGTGGTTCGAGGTGGTGTAATCCCTTAATCCCTCTCTCTCTGTGATGATCGGAGGAATTCACTATTGTTTTCCTGAGATACCTTTGAGTACGATTGTCCTTGACTTCACAAGCTTCCCAATCTACAAGACTATCACTCCTTGGCTGCAGCGGCTTGGTGATTCGGTCTACATCTCTGCTCGCGCAGGATCAAAACCTTGGCGACTATCACAAACACAACTCCTTCTCAGATGACTCTGATTCAGTTGCTTGATTGATGTGAATTGGATTCATAAACTTGTTGATCAATCTCAATTCTTGATGTTTGAATTGTAGCTCTCAGTTTTGAGTTGATCACTAGATGTTTCCTTTTTGCACAGATAGAAGGCTTTTTACTTTGACAGAGTTTTTGCTCAGATTTTTCGTTCTCATCCTTTTTCTTTTTCTGTCAATGCCCTCTATTTATAGCCTTGATTATTTGATTTGAATTTCCGTCTGTTGGCTATATTAATGAGGGGGATAATCCTTGATTTTATTCTTGATTCCCCCTTAATTATATTCTCCTTGATTTCAGTGATCGGATTTTTCTTCAAACGTTTATATGAAAATCCGTCCTTATTTGATCCTTTATTGATTGTGCATTTAATGCTTGATCTTCTGTATCTTCTTCATATTTGAATAATCTGACTAAGTAAGGTTTGCTCAGCCGTTCTCCGAATGGTTAAGTGGTTCATTTGACTTTGCCGCTTAGATCTTCCTTCACTACTTTGTCTTCACTCAGTCGAAAGTCAGTTTACTTTGCCGATTCCTTGTTTCCTTAATTCTTTCAGTTCAAAGGAGAATCCTTGTACTTCATTGATCCTTGATTTGTGTGAGATCAGTGTACACCATATTTAAAAACTAAGTTTCATCACTTGAAACATAACTTAGACTTATCCAAGGTCATCACAGACTTCCTTGGTTATAAGTCAGACCATAATATCTTCATTCCTTCTCTGCTGGTACTTGGCTGGCTTCACTCTGCCGACAATACTGTTCTTCCTTTGCCGTCCTACCAACTAGTACAATACTTGTCGACTCAACTTATACAACATGTCGGACTTTAAGTAAAGACTATCTGAGTGTTCTAACTTATTTCGAGGCTTGCTATAAATTTAGTATGGCCATCATCAAAACATAATAAAATGTTCTAACGGACACACACTTCTCACTCATTCCATAATAGTGCCAACATGAAAGTGATTCGGACGCGCCACTTAGCGATCTTATGCGAACACATCAAACCCTATCACGAAACAATTAGGAGTGCGTAATCACTTGAGGATTAAGGTTAATCCATATATGATCATCTTGTGATTTAATAAGATTTCTCAATCACGGAATTATATGAAAGCTTGATTAAATCGGTCGATCTATATGACTCTCATCATATATAAATGCCCTTCTTACACAACCAATGTCGGCTGAGTGCGGATAGGGCGGTCACACCATAAAGTGTTAGGCACATTAATGGTAGTTTAATCAATAGACCCCATACTTTGATTAAGTTAACCACGGACTAACACTTCAAGTGTATCACCATAAACTTAATCCTCGCGTGTGTCACACACTAAGTTATATGGCTACATTTGATACGACTTGGGGTTTTCAGTAGTGTATTACTTACAAGCACGAAGCAAGTAATAAGATGAGAATAAATCTGTCATTTATTAATTCTAAAAACAATTACATAAATTGTCTTTCGGGCGCTACTTTCAACAATCTCCCACTTGCCCGTAAGGACAAGAAACAATTGTCTCTCGGGCACACTATATCTAACAATCTCCCACTTGCCCGTAAAGACAAGCAATGATTGTTTTTAGAGCACCACACCCTTATTCTTTCTATCCACAACATTCTCCCACTTGCTCTAAAGCAGATGAGACATATCTCCCAATTTCATACCCGCCAAGTGCTTATCAATGACATTAGATGCCACGCGACTTGGTAAACTGATTAGCTAGGTTGTCGGCTCGAGGCGATCTTAAGGACCAATACATCGCCTGTTTGCACGATCTGTCTGACCAGGTGGTACTTTCTCTCAGTATGCTTTTGACCTCTTGTGATTGTGAAGATCATTTGCATGAGCTACCTCTAAACTGCTTTCACAGTAGAATGGTATCGGCTCATCGAGACCTGGAATCACTTCCCGGTCCAACAAAGAACTTCCCAAGCCACCTTTGCCTCTTTGCATTTGCTCACGAAAGGCGCTCGTATTCGACTAACAGAGTCCAATTGGTAGTACTGGATTGTTCCAGAATATAGCTCCATCACTATGAGTAAACACTGAGCCTGAGATCGCTTCACGATCATCCTTAATCCGACAAAAAATCAGAATCAGTGTAGTCAATGACACTCAGGTTCGCACCCGAATGCACAAGCATATGATTCCTCATTCTCTCAAGATACTTGAGGATGCACTATACTGATTTCAACGTCTGAATCCAAGACTTGACTTTTATTGACTTTTAATAACCGACCTTCTCTATCAAGAGAGAATCTATCCTATTTTCTACATATCCGAAGACTAAGAGAATTATTCTGTGAGGGGTTGGGTAGGAAACCTCTCATTGAATTTTGCATTCGAAAATGCATTATCATCTTTAACCAATAAGATGGATGGGATATTGCCAACAACTTGTTCTCATGAATTCGACCGAATCAAATTCTAAGAATATAGTCCACTTCTCTGATTCAGAGAAAGTTTGGCTCGTCAGTTTTTGACTTCAGATAACACACCCATGTTGTTTCCAACTGTTGCAGTGTTACCTGTATAAACACTAACATCTACTACTTTACCAATATTGATTCTCTGGTCTACAAAAGACTCATCAATGTTCGGGTCAAAGCCACACATTTCAAAACATGTGAATTTCAATGACCTGAAAGTTTACTTTAATCCACCAATGGATTTATGTATAGGCAGTCAATCTGCCATTGGATTTAAGGTAAAAACCCTTCTGTTCCGAATGAATCTAAGCTCCGTTGTTGGGCAAGAAAGTTTCAGGGCATCACCCCTGTTAGTCTTTCTTCTTTTCATAGAGTCAAGCAAGGATGAGTGGTGAGAAAGTTTCAGGGCATCACCCCTATTGAACTATCTACTTCTCAGGAAATTACCCCTAGACCACTTGGCTTTGCCTTGAAAGATAAACTTTCCATTCATTCGACTCTTTTGCATGTAGATCCAATTACTCCCACTGGGCCCGAGACACTCAGGTGGTTCTACATGAGTATGAACCGAATTGGAGTACCAAAACTCCATTTATAGGTTTATGGCTTTAAACCAACCTCATCTTATCAAAATCCTATATAGCCCTCCAAAGAAGACCACAGGTTATCAATCACCCCAGCAGACTGTTAAGTCTGCATAATCGCAATGAGTCAATGGATAAACTATACTCCCACTGCATTTGGGTGGATTGACATTCTGATCTGGTTAAGTAGTATTTATCAGCGTTATTCCTAACAATCAATGTTGGATGTGGTCTGACTAAATCAAATAGTAACTCCTTGAGTAAATTTACTTCAAGGTCTAAGGTTGTTATTTAAACATTCTTCTAGAAAGGTTGTGACAGTTTAACCGTCATTATCCGATCTTAAGAATCTTATAACCAACCTTTTCTCATTGCATTAAGATATTTCACAAACATTCACCATCTGAACGTGTATGTAAAATCTCCAGTCCTACCTTCAAGCACTAGTGCTAAATGCCTCTATTTGCGGAAGTGGAGTAATTTTACTTCACCCCTTATCCACAAATTCATAAGCATATTCTAGGTAGACTTCTCGGTATTACACAATAATGTAAACCGTTATTTTGCAACTAATATTTTAATTAAGTTAAGCAGTGTATTGTAACATATCAATAACTATGTAAGGCAATCCATGGTTTATCCTTCAGTGAAATCGTTTCACACGGAGGTAGGCCAAGCATCGGTGCCAAGAACATGCCTTATCCTATATCCGAGCATAGAATACTCGTTTCTCTGGTAATATAAGAGATTCCTCCACATATTTAGATAAACTAATCGGCGTTTCGAGCAGTCTTTAGACAAAATGTCTATTACTCAAAAGCTCACATTAGCTTGTATCCTTCATAAGACCCTGAAGGTCAATATGAACAAGCTATGATACTTCTTTAGCTCTATTACCCCTTCCTAATTGAAAGGTTACTTAGTCATTTTTCCTTTGAGATAGTGTTCTTAGATGGGAGATAGGAATCACCCTTAGCCAGTCTTCAGATCTTATCTCTAGGATATATGCACTAATAAATAGATCTTTGAAGAATCATTTATCTACATACGGAAACCATTTGTCTTAACAGTTTATGATGTGTTACATATACCTTTTCAGCATTACTTAGTGGTTTTGACTTTATCAGACAAAATTCAGAGTCTCAGAATCGTATACAAATGTCACGTTCACTTTCTTTAAGGCAACTAAGTTATCGATGTGAAAGTGAATCCATTTGTTCCAAAGAATCTGAAAACAGAAATTATATTTCTTTGATATTCAAGGATTAAAATCCGAAATTTATTTCCTTATATCACTCCCACTATCTTAGCTAAAATAACTGCCTGTTGTTTTCTCTTTAATCATTAATGCCTAGCTACCTTTTTCTTACAAAAGAACTTAGCTTCCGGGTCATAATCCCGGTTAAGAAAGTCTTTAAGGATTCATTGGTTAGTGATCCGAAATCACTTTCCTTATCCTATGCTTTCTTTTATTAATCTTCCGGTTTAGCCTTAAACTTGTTTAGTTTTTGATGACTTACACTTTTAGACATTTACTTTCCCATTATCGGCTTTCTTTAAAGGAAATGGCCGTTAACTAGCAGTTCATTTGAGTAGCCACTACTCGTGAACCGTGGGATGTCTTAGTGAGATTGATACCAAATCATTCTCGTCATCTTTGAACTAATTTTGTTTTGTCTCTCATTCGACATGAGTGACAGCAGTGACACACTTATCAATGTCACTTAAGTTTGTAGGCTCAAGAGGAACATCATCTTCCGAAAAGATTAATTTGCATTCTCGATTTATGAGTTCAATGTTCTTGTTACTTTTCCACTTTTACGAAGTCATCATCAATCAATTTATTGTGTTTAGCAGTATAGATACCTTGGGATGATATGTAGTTGTAAAATAATTTATGACAGAAATATAAATCAAATCATACACCACAACATATAATAATTTTAGGAATAATAAGCGTGATGTCATGCATGCGGTTTATCCTACCATTCAAGGATTTAATCTCACACCTACTGGTGCCGCCTCGGGGTAGGTCAAAGAGGTGAAGATTAAATTGAGACAATCTCTCTCAACAACTACCGAGAATCGGACATCTCTATTTAGCTTCTTGATTACCTTCCTTTTTCACCAAGATATTTCTAAAATATCCTTTAGAGTGTTACCTACTATTTTAGATCTCAAAATGCGCCCGAGTATGCCGCCTCAGAAGTCGGTCGGTGACTCGGCAGTACCCAAAATCCTATCCTTTCGGAGACCAAGCCTTGTATTTTGATAGCGGTGAAAGCCACCTCGGGGGCGAAATCAAAGCGCACGAGGCGTCACCATTCTCTCACGTGCTTGTGTCACTAGTAGAGGCCGTGGGGTCGGTTGTCACCTTCCCCGCTCCCACTCGTTATTTTGAAAAATATGTAGACTTATTAGGATTTTCAGAATTTCTTAATCATCCGAAAAACAATAAATCATGAATATTTAAATTAATCCTCCCACTAGTTCATCAGTTCCAAATACCGTCTAACTATTGTCACTTATTCACGATTTTCCAATTTTATGGATTTATTAGAATTTCTTATATAGACGCTACACAATTAAAATTCACTAAGAATTTTATAATCCCAATTCATTGGGACTTTATGAATTTTCTAATAATTCAAAAACAATAAATCATAAAATTTAAAGCTCCCACTAGTTTATCGGTTCCAAATACCGTCTAACTAGTGACACTCTATTCATGATTTTCCAATTTATCAATTGTTTAGAAATCTTTCGTGTAGACACTACACAATTAAAATTCGAAGAATTTTATAGTCCTAATTTTGTCATGATAAAATTTTAGTTTTAGTAAATTTTATCTCAATAATTTGAAAACAATAAATCTTGAAAAGCAATAACCAACTTATCGGTATTAAACTCTGGTGAGCTTTAACCGAGTTCACGAGCGATTATGCGGATTAGCTAAGCCGACCCGTCATTCGTTGGTTCATATCATTCTTTGGATGAATCGGGCTAAGGTTGCCCCATTGAGCCTCGGCTTCGCGGATAGCTTGACCTTGCGGACCCCGGCTTTAACGTCGCTTTTGACGGACAAGTTGAGTCGAGCGAAACCACATTGACCGCCCGAACCAATTTTGAACCTTTTGCTCAGTTGGTGTCCAACTTTTCCAGATTTTCCAATTTTTCAATGATTAAAATTCTTTTACGTAGTCACTACATAATCAAAAAAAACACGAATGATTTTTAGATCCCAAAATAAAGTTACCGAGTAAATTCTATTTTATCATGTGAATTTTATATCCCGATAAAATTCCGTTCATTTTAATTAATTTAATTTATTATTAATCTAAATTAATTATCGTTTTCATACATGTCTAATTAATGCAAAAATTAATTTTTACATGTATCGTATCTTTAAGTGGAATTAAATGAATATGATGAATGACGTGGTAGGGTTATATCACATAAATAATCATTCAAGAAAAAAAAATACGAAAAAGTAAACAACTGAGATGAATGATTTAGTGCATACATATAATCTATTTTATAGAAAAAAAGTCCTAAACCCAAATTAATGGATTTACTTATTTCTAATAAAAGCAGGAACCGTGTCTATATTAATCAGCCCGTCAGAACCTTGTACAAAATCCACTGCAGCTGAGTTGGTTCAGCACTTCTTCCTTTAGCCAGCAGGTCACCGTTTCGAACCCTGGCTAATTCCATATTTTTTTTCTGCTGCTGACATTTAGGCTGTCTTCAGTGGGAGCATTTAAGGCCTTGCCGGCCCAATTCCTCATCCCTTATTTAAATTAAGTGTCTCCCCTGCTAAAGGAAATAGTCATATTTTTAACAACACAATTGCGATTGACTTCTCTCCACCTATTTATGCTAATCTTCTTCAACTATACTAAACTCAATTTTAACCACTTCGGTAATAATCTCCTACAATAAAAGCGATCGACATTTATTAGAGGACATTTAATAATCCCTAATTGGTTGTTTAAGCGCATACGATATTTTTTTGACAATGATACGACATTAAAATCTCATTTTGCAAGTATAAAATATTTTATTCCGATTTTTATGTTAAAAAAAATGGAAAATGTGTTGGTAGTTAAATTAATTGGTTGAGATGTGAAAAAAAAAAAAGTATTGGAGAATTGTATAGGGAATGCTTATTGGAGTTGGTTGTTCTATAGGGTGTTGAAAAAGTAAATCTGGAACGGAAAATAAGATAAATGAGGAGCGTGATAGAGAGTACCATTGGGGTAACTCTTACAGTTACGGGAAAAAAAATCCTATATCCAATCAATTTGGATCCAAAAAAAATAAATATAACAATTTCCTAAACCGGAAAAGCGGGTTTCAATGAATCTAACGGTAAAGCAATCCAACCCAATCCATCTCGTCAACCAAAACATTCAACCACGTATATATATTATAAAAATATAAAAGATGCATTATTTATTCAATTCAACTCCTTATTAATTAATTATGCAATCAAAATCACAGAATCGCTTTAACCTTACTCTGATACCACATCTTTGGATATACGAAACCCGAATCCGGATCCGATCCACAATTGGATCGTCAGATCTGATTCACAGCACCGATCGAGACACTCGATCATGCACAGCGGAAGCTACGAATAAATTCGCATGCGATTTTACCACGATTTGATCTACATAAATAATTAATCTAACTATGAGAAGGTTAAATATTTACCTCAACAGAAAAGAATAAATATTCGACCAAGGGAGATGCCGTAGTCTTCCGGATTGTATCTCCTAGCGACAACTGGTGGACGACGATCCTCGCCGTAGAACTTTCTCAAATATGCACAAGAAAAATCCTAGACTTTCTCTCCTTTTTTCTTAAGTGTGGCGCCAATTTAGTTGTGTCAATGTGTTGGGAGGAGCTCTATTTATATAGGAAAATAACTAGTAAAGAGATAGTTATCATTTTCACACCACAAAAACCTATTCCCATAAGGAAAAGATATTTTTCCCTCAAAATAAGAGATAATTCCCAAAAAAATCAATGTCTTTATTTTTTCATTAATTATCCAACAATTAGATAATTAATTAATTACACATATGAGATAATCTAGGAAAATTTCTTCTCCTAATTATCCATATTTGGGGCGCCATTAATTTTGTCATTTTTAATAGAAAATGTCTTTTCTATTTTACATATTATTTACCAAATAAATAATATTGCATATTCATTAAATAGACCAACTATTTAATTTATTCTCGAGTTCCATAAAAGCGAGAAAACACTACTTTGTTAGGAGCAAACCGGGGACCATGGACCTATAACCAGTTGCTACAAGAAATCAAATAAAATATTCATCGAACGTAATATTTCTACTTAATTAATTAATTCTGGAATTACGTCATCATAAATCCGAAACTGAACTCTATCGATTATAGATATAACTTATTCTCAAAACATCGAGTCGAGTCGATAAGTGTCCATTGATATAATCATTACATATAAACTTACCCTCCATAGACTATCCGTAACGAAGCAGGATTATTTCCGTAAACCTTCTTCAATACATCTTATCCTTATTTACCATTAACCCACTAGTGATCAATTAGTTCATAACCAATACGAACACCATGGATCGATCGGTTTCTAGGATTAACAAATAAAGGATCGTCTTTCTACTTTCGCGAGGAAGGAATGAATTCCATATACGTGAGACACACACTTCTCACTCATTCCAGAATAGTGCCAGCGTGAAAGTGATTCGGACGCGCCACTTGAAGTGATCATTAACGAACACATCAAACCCTATCACGAAACAAGTAGAGTCTGTAATCACTTCAGGATTAAGGTTAATCCATATATGATCATCTTGTGATTTAATAAGATTTCTCAATCACGGAATTATATGAGAAAGCGCAGATAAAATCTGTCGAGTCTATATGACTCTCATCATATATAAATGCCCCACTTAGACAACCAATGTCGGCGGTCCGGATAGGGCGGTCACACCGTAAAGTGTGCAGGCACGTTAATGGTGGTTTAATCAATAGACCCCATACTTTGATTAAGTTCACCACGGACTAACAGTTCAAGTGTATCGCCATAAACTTAATCCTCACGTGTGTCACACACTAAGTTATATGGCTACATTTGATACGACTTGGGGTTTTCAGTAGTGTATTACTTACAAGCACGAAGCAAGTAATAAGATGAGAATAAATCTGTCATTTATTAATTCTAAAAAACAATTACATAAATTGTCTTTCGGGTGCTACTTCCAACAATCTCCCACTTGCCCGTAAGGATAGCAACAATTGTCTTTCGGGCACACTATATCTAACAAAATCCACGTATGAGATGGTTTTTGGACGTGTCCCTGACTATTCCTTTCTTCGTGTGTTTGGTTGTGCATGTTGACCCCACATTCGCCCATATAACAATCACAAAACCGACTTCCGATCGAAATGCTGCATTTTCCTTGGCTACAGTCCACACCATCATGGCTACAAATGCCTTGATCTCTCATCTGGTCGTGTTTACATTGCTCGTCACGTCGTCTTTGATGAAACAACCTTCCTTTACACTCCTTCGAGCACTCCCATCATCCCGGATCTTATCATTGTCCCCTTACCGACCACGCTCCTCCAAAACCCGCCTCATCCCTCTCTTCCGCCTTCTCTGGCCCCACCCACTCCGCCAAGTGCCCTTCCATCTCCACCTCGTGATCCTCCTCCGACACATCCCATGATTACCCGCACCAAAACTAACTCCCTCAAACCAACTCAAATGTCAGACTACATCCGCTATCTGCTTCCTCGCATTTTTCTTACCTCCACCACCTTATTCGACCCAACCTCCTACACTGAAGCCTCCAAACACCGTACTTGGCGTAATGCGATGAGAGAGGAAATCAATGCTCATTTGCGTACTAATACTTGGGATCTTGTTCCCTATTAGCCTCATATGAATGTTGTAGGTAACAAGTGGGTCTATCGTATGAAGCATCATGCTGATGGTAGCTTTGAGCGTCATAAAGCTCGACTAGTAGCCAAAGGATTCCACTAGGCATAAGATATTGACATCACAGACACCTTTAGCCCGGTTGTTAAGCCGGTCACGATTCGTCTATTGCTCTCTCTCTTGCTGTCTCTCAGGGATGGTCTATTCGCCAAGTTGACATCAAGAATGTTTTTCTTCACGGTCATCTGAACGAACCTGTCTACATGCAACAACCATAGGGTTTCGTTCATCCGGATTATCCAGATTATGTATGTCCGACACAGTCTTTATGGTCTCCGACATGCACCCCGTGCCTGGTTTTCTCGACTCTCTTATGTTCTCTCTCAGTTCGGCTTCTCGGCATCTCGTGCCGACACATCTTTATTTATATACTCACGTGGTGGTCAGCGTATTTATTCACTTATATATGTTGATGATGTGATTATTACATGTACCACTTTCTCCCTTATTACTTAGGTTATTACTTATCTTTGTTCGCAGTTTCCCGTCAAAGATCTTGGCACCTTATTGTTGGACTTATTTTTAAGTTTTAGTGATGAGTGCGGACTAATTGTTATAGAGCAAAGGCAAAAGATGTCTAGATCAAATGTATAGGTTTATTAGAGTTTGATCTTTGTATAGGTTTGATCAGACAAGCCTTTGTAAAGCTCGGTGACTTATGTCGTGATGAGTCTAGTCGAGTAGGGTAGTTAGGTCGATGTAGACTTATCAGGAACCTCTTGAAAGACCGAGAAGGTGAGGTTCAAACTCATTTAATGAAGGCTAAGGGATCAAACTTAGTAAACAATGTCAAGGATATGTAATCGAATTTAGGGAAG
Source organism: Gentiana macrophylla (assembly GCA_026214975.1). Classification (NCBI taxonomy): domain Eukaryota; kingdom Viridiplantae; phylum Streptophyta; class Magnoliopsida; order Gentianales; family Gentianaceae; genus Gentiana; species Gentiana macrophylla. Next base: position 53,649,746 of record CM047815.1, read on the forward strand.
TGCTGTGATGACCTAAAGCGATTACATATACCTTGTGTATACAAGGTCCGAGTTCCATAAGTTGGATGATGATTGTAACTTAGTTATATGCAAAAGGTGTAATCTAACTTCATAAATTAAAGTTAGATAAAAGGCAGTAGCAAAATATAGTTTCTCTTGATCGATATGTATCTCGTGAGACTCATACACTGCTTGATACATATACCTCGTTTTATTCAAGGTTACATTGGAAGAAAACATGGATAAGGACAACTAACAACCTCGACTTTACCAAACAAATCAATGGTTGAGATTAAAGGGACGTTAGGATGATTCGAGGACTTCATCCAATGAATACAAGTCAAAGGATGGATGATTTGCATTACATCAAAAAGCGATCGACCGTGTCGATACTATGAACGATGTGAAAGAAAGTCAAATGGGACAAAATCTGGAATGGCTACATTTGAATTTCAAATCTGATCACAAGGACTTCTACTATAAATATAGGGCTCTAATTAAGATTCGGATGATGAACATTAAGAGAAAAATACTGAGATAGTCTGAGCTTTAATTTACGATCAAGAAAAACACCTGCTAAACCCTACTTGAGCTTAAAGCTACAGATCGAGATAAATTCTTCAAGTGTAATCAGCATTCAAGCTACATCAAGTTTACACACTTGAAGGCGCAAGCTCTTGATCATATCATCTGATCAAGTTCTTTTGCAATTGAATCATTCATTTGATTCAATCTTTCTTTTACAAGAAATCTGTTGAAAGCGTTGAAGCACATACGTGTGAAAGGCGTTGTTTGTGGTAGAAAGTGGTGAAGAGGCAATCCTATCCTTCAAGGACCAGTGGAAGACTTTGGGGCGACAATCCTACATTTCTGGTTTTCGATTTGTGAAGCCATAGTGATTGGTGAATGACAAACATCATAGGGATTTTTGTATGACTATCTCAAGAATCTCTCAGTGAATTGCCTCCAACATCACAGGAGAAGAGTGGGTGACAAGATTACACCACACGGAACCACTATAAAATCTGCCTACTTACTTTACTGCATTTATATTACGCATTTAGTTTATCAACCACATCACCCTCTCTGAATCTATGGTGAACTCACACACATACACTCATGAGTATCCAATACTTAGTATCATATTTAACAACAAGTTTTAAGGCTTAAATTTTGATATAATTCCATTTGCACAAATTGATAAACTCAACTATCAGTGACTCATGTGTATCGGCAAAGAGGCTCTTGAAGTGTCGACAAACTCTTGAGGTATCGTGATTTCTTTGAGTTTGTTAACTCAAAAGTTTTAAGTGTTAAGTTTATTCACCCCCTCTAAACTTAACCAAAGCCTTTTCAAGGGACCAACAATTGGTATCGGAGCGGTGTACATTGCGAAGTAATCCTACTTATTGTGCTTGTGAAAATACTTTGAAAACTTTTTCAAATTCACTGATTTTCAGGACTTGCATCATGGATAACAACAGTATGCTAGAACTATCTTTGATGTGTTCTCTAGATATATTTGATGAATATAAGCGTCGAATGCGAGGCTTACCTTGCTTTGCAACTCATGATGGATGTGCTATGAGATGGACCCTTTGGAGATTACCAAGTCGATATGGATGTGTGAGTACATTCCAAAACCAAAAGAGAATGGAATCTTTGAAGATAGAAAGAGTGCAAACCTCAACAATATTGCTATTGATATCATTTATAGAACCTTGGATAGCAATATGTACATGAAAGTTAAAGATTGCAAAACTGCAAATGAACTTTGGGACAAGATACATTTGATCTGTGAAGGCACTGATGCAATCAAGAAGAATAAAATCAGTGTGGCCAAAAAGAGGTTTCAAAAGTTCAAAATGCTACCAAATGAAACCATTGAGCAAATGGAGTCAAGATTCAATGCTATCCTGGATGAACTTACCCTGCTGAGTGTAAGTTATTCAAAAGAAGAAATAAACTCAAAAATCTTGGAAGCATTACCTGACAAAGAAGTTTGGGAGATGAAAGTCAACTGCAATAGAAGAAATGAGAAAGTTACATGAAGTGGATACCTTCAAATTATTCTCGAGATCTTAAAGCTTATGAATTCGACAAGAGATTGATTCCTACCCCTTTGAAAAAGAAGAACCAAAGACAATGAAGGCTGCTCTGCTAAACATCAAGAAAAGACATCGAGGAGCTCAAGATGATCTGCTTTGGATGAAATGCAAGAAGCGGATTGCCCCTCTTGAGCAAGAAAATCAGGATAATGAAAAGTGGAAAAAGCTCTCAAGGAATTTCACTAAGATATTCGGTGAAAAGAAGAAAGATGATTCGGGAAAGACAATGATTACTTATGTTTCCAATGCAAGAAACCAGGACACTTCAAACTGGTATCTGAGTTAAAACAAAGTAAAGAACTGATTATCTTTGCTTCAATTGCAAAAGCCTGGACATTTTAGACTGATTGTCGGACCTCTTGTCAAGAGCCAACAAAGAAGTCATGGAAAGAAGGCTATGGTTCTTTGAAGATGAATCAGGGTATGAAGTGGAATCGAAAGGAAATGAATCGGATGACACAACATTGGTTCTTTGAAATGGAGGATTATGCATTAATGGCTAATATGGATGAAGCAGGATGAGGTATCCACATTGTATCAATTAACACTCTGTGGAAGTGATTGTGAATCAACATGTGGTTCAAATCCTAGAAACTCTTACAATGAAGAAGCTTTGGATGCCATCCTCGATCAAGCGAGGAAAATACAAAGCGGTTATGAGATTGTGAAAATTTGAAAAGAAGCTCTTCAAGTAGAAGTTGAAAGATTGAATTACGAATTAAGGGTTCTCAAAGGTAAGGAAAAGATGTTGGACAAAATCAAGTATAAGCCTATTGAACATCCAGTAGCTTCTGAATCTGCTGATCCATCTTATTCTTCTACTGCATACAAATCTGAAAAGCCTTATGGTGATAAAACAGGGCTTGGATTTGAAACTCAACAATCTAACAAGAGTGGATCGGTAAGGCTCATGAACCTAGTACGAGGTGGTCCTAAGTTTGTGTGCGCACAAGATCCAACTCCTATTAAGGTTCTTTGAGCAAGTAAAACCCTCTTGAGAAAGCTTCAGGAAGCAAAATCGAAGTCAAAGAAGTCAACGACTCTAATAAAAGAATAAATCCAAAAATCGGATTCTTGTGCCTTACAGACTTCTTCGATAGCGGACACTGCTACCAAGTCTGTTGGACCACAAAAAGGAAAGAACCAGAAATATTCCAAAGATAAGAATCCTAAACCCAAAAATGTTAATCATTCTAGGAATACTTATCTCAGGGGGAAAGGTAGATTGTTCCCTACTGATGATGATTGGAATATTCCTGCATCACAGTGCTAAGCAAAGCAAGGATAACCATCTTTGCTAGGGTAAACCTAAGCAATGGAATCAACAAAGGACTCGGTTGAGGGCTTATACAAGACCTCAATGAGGGACCTCAATGAGACTCCATACTATAGGGCTATTCTAACAGAGCATGACAAACCAATGGTTATACCAATGCTTCTAACAACAAGAATCACCTCAAACAGCATTATAAACCAAAAGGCCAGAAAACATATGTGAATCCTACACAACCAACTGTTAGAACTTATGGATGTGTGGAATACATGTATGAACCAAAGTATGACACTTTTAGGAGAAGACCTTATGGAAACATCCCAGGGGTCATGCTTACCTCTGACCATTATGGACCCAAACAGGTTTGGGTACCTAAAATGTATTAACTTTGTTTTGTTGGGTGTTTGGTACTTTTGTGTTGGATGTTCGGACATATGACAAAGAATAAGCATTGTTTGTCAAACTATGTGGCAAAGGATGGTCCAAGGGTGAATTTTGGCAACAAGAATACACCTGGATACACAAGAGGTTATGGCACACTTGTGAGGAATGGACTAACAATCAGAAATGTTGCATATGTTGAAGGACTGGACTACAACTTGCTGAGCACTGGTCAATTCTGTGATATGGGATACAAGGTCACTTTTGACAAAAACAACTGTATTGTCATCAGTGAAAGAGGTGATTGTCTCGGATTTTATCTAATGAAAAATAAACAAGTAATAAAATAAATCCGGTTTACCCCAAGTGCAGAGATCGTAGCATAGTAGTTACAACCGGAGTCGAATCACAGGGAATCGAGGTTGGTCTAGTTCTTAATTCTTCTAAATTGTCACGAGAAATAACTAAAAACTAAAAACGAAAAACAATAAACTGGATAGAGGGTTGTCAATCCAAAGCCAGGAAATATAGTTGCGGACCTAAACTAACTAAACAAATCTATTCTATAACTAAAAAGAAAAATAAAATTCTAAGATCTTAGCGAGAACAAGGCACAAAGATAATTTCAATTAATTTCAATGAAGAACAAGCATTGATCCACTATCCATAACCCTCAATTTCTACTCTAGATCGTTTAGTGAAGATTTAATAAAGATGTGGTTCACCTATCAAAGGTATGAATTCCTACTCTAAGTAGATAATTCGCCTATTAATCTTTCATCTCTCGATCTTAAGATTAACGCTTCCATAACCAAGGTGTAAGATTTCTCAATCTAGCAACCTAAAAATTAACCTAACAACTCTCGTTATTTTTAGGTTAAAAATCTAATCTTTACTACGGTGATCTAAGTCTAACAACGATTCTCATCAAGCGTTAAACATCAAACATGAAAACATCTCTCGATTTAATTGCATAAAAACAAATTAAACATAATAAAGAAACAAACTTTAAATTAAAACTCACAAAACCAACTTAAGAGTTGAAATCAAGTCTTTGCACGATCGGTTTCTCATACTTGTTCAGGACTTGCTCAGCTCATCTCCAGGATCGAACAAAGAAAATAAAAAAAATAAAAATATAGCTCGGTCGACCGGCGAGGAGCACTCGGTCGACCGAGTGGTCGGCTTCTGATTTTTCTTGGTGTAGGTGTTCTCAGGTGGTGAGTTGTACTCGTTTTACTCTTTGCATGTCCCCTTTTATAAGTAGCTTTGCCGACTTAGGGTTATTATTAGAAAAACTTAAACCCTAATAAAATAGAAATAAAGATATTCCCATATTTATCCTTTCTATTCATCTGGACTCACGTTTGAGGCGATAGGCGCCCGTCCCAAGAAAAGTGGGCCGACGTTTAAGCTTTGTAGAATCTTGAGTCGGGCCGAGCTCAACAAGGCGCCCGTCCTATATAATTTTGAGCGCTCGTTCGGTAGAAATCATGCTTTCTCGAATCCAACGGCTCCTCTTGGGCGCCCGTCCACTCTTACGACGCCTTGATCCCACTGGACGGAATGATCAAACGCTCGTTCGACTTTTCCAAATCTTCATTCCAAGTTTCACTTGCATCTTTCTCCTTCTATTTAACCTTCAATTGAATATCTTTTAGCTCATCCTATGCCATGCAAATGTACCTACAAGATAATAGAAGCGTGCAAAATGTAGAAACATATATATTGATGAAAAATCACTAATAAAATCACGTAATAAGCTCGAGTTTGCACTTTAACCGTTTCAATACGCATTCTTGCAATATTCCATTTAAACCCTCACTTTTCTATAAAAATTAATGAAACACGAAGGAAATTGCTCTGAAATAATATCATATATATCGTAAAAATCACCGTCAACAACTCCCCACACTTATATTTTGCTCGTCCGAGCAAAACAAGACAAGATAAAGGCTCGGAAAAAAAAAGATAGACACTTGACCAAATATAAGCATATTCAATAAATTAGAGGTTCACCCTGTGTGTGTGCAAAGCCATAGCAAACTTCCTCTAAGTCCAAACTTGAAATTTATTCAAAGCAACTAGCAAATACCCCATTCAAACTAGAAATAAATGATACTTATAACATGCACCCTACAAAACGTAACATATCCCGAAAAGGATGATAGAAGGTATTTAGGACCTTTCTGACATACTCAGAGGACAATCCCTACAACATATCTGTCAGTTTATACTGGGGATAAGGTGGACGATAACTAAATCTTCTACTCATTCATACTGATTCTTATATATGTTGATTTAATTAATTCTCATATTTAAGCGCACATCGAATAAGCTATTGCCTGTCATAGTAGAATAGGACATTCAAGATATACCCTACCTTACTCAAATCATAAAGCAGCTTCTTCTGACTGTCGTGAGCTTTTGGTCATCATAGTGGTATAGGACATTCGGGATATGACCTACCGCACTCAAATCATCGACCAGCTTCCGACACACCCAATAATTCATTCATCATTTTTGTTTTTAAACATACTTTTTAAAGAACAATAGTTACGTTTCACTTATCACATTCAAACCTAAGATATTCACAGTATGTCCTACTCCGACTCTAAACACAAACTATTATAATTCTCACGATACGTACGTTAGCACTAAGCACAAGATACTTATAAGATAATCAAACATTACTAATCTAAATGGGTATAGCTTTATAATTTAGCTCATCGTTCAATATGGCTCGTGAAATGCATGTCAGGTGAAACAACTAACTTACTAAACATACGGTATACAGCATCCATGAATATTAAAACCGAACAAAAATATGCATTTGCTCACTCGGGACAAAACAAAAATTTGAAAAATTTAGCTCATTTCAACATAGAATCATAATATAAGCAAATGATAGATACACATAACCATTCCCTCCCCACACTTAAGCGGCAACATGTCCTCGGGTTGTGCAGTGAATTTAAAAGAAATAAAGTACTTAGGCGATTGTAGTTCGAAGGTGGCAATTCTGGAAGTGGCCGCGAGTCAGATCCAGAAATGCTTGAGGAAATCAGTAGACTGTGGACCATCCACCGGAAAACTGACATCGTCTAAAAGCTCACAATCGCTATCGAAAATATCCTTCACACTTGAACAAACATGGCAACATCTAGGGGAACATAGGGGGATATAACATGCAAAAAATAATGATAGACAAGATATAAGCACATGATATAATTGCTCAAATGGAAAAATCACCACACAGGGAAAACACAGGGCATCTAAGCGTCAAATATAAAGCCACAGAGGCTTACAATACAAATATGGTCCAACGTGTGCATACAGAAATATTAAACTCCAACTGAAAGTGTAAACAGAGGACACTACAAAGTAGCAGGGCTAGGTGCACTAAAAAAAAAGACAAAATATAACACAATGCAAGTAAGTGATATGCAACTATACTAATAAGGCAAAAAGAAAATAAAGAAAATGCTAGCCCAACTAATTTCCATAGATGTAATACTAATCTATAATTCGGACTAAGCGATGAAACATGTCAACTACAGAAGGAAGTTCAAATATATAAACGTCTTCTAAATAAAGCCATAGAGGCTCGACAAACAAGTGTAGACGTGCCTTAAGATCCATCAGAAAATAATAGCAACGGAAAACCGACAGTAGCTTCAACTAAAGCACAGATGAATCACATCAGAAAAGCCAACTCCTAAACAACCCTAACACCCTAAATAGACTACGAAAGGAACATCATAAATCATAGTAGAATCACGTCTAGCTGGGTGCTCCAACGTCACCAGTAGTAGGGCCTTACTGAATTTCGTGAATAAATTTCGTGACATCCTTTTATAAGCGCATCACATGTACCCAAAGTCATAGAAACAGAAAACAACGAAAAACCTGCATGGGACGTGGTCCACATACCAAAAGTATGCAATAGATACATGGGGATGTAAAAGAAAAAAGCCATGCCACATCGCCAGACTCAGAATGAAAGGCTTTAGTTAAGTTTAGGGGGGGTGAATAAACTTAACACTTAAAACTTTGGAGTTAACAAATTACGCAACCCGGTGACTCTTGATACTTGATGTCTCTTTGAGACCTCGATAACTCTTTGATAAGCGATTAGTCTCTTGTGATTCGATTGCTGAATTTGTGCGTGGAATAATATCAAAATTAAGCCTTGTTACTTGTTGTTAAATATGTTACTAAGTATTAGATACTCATTAATGTATGTGTGTGATTTGATTGCTAGATTCGTGAGTTGATATGAATAATGACTAAGTCACGAGAAAGTAAATGCGATAAGTAAGTAGAGATTTTTATAGTGGTTCAGGTGATGTAATCTGTCGTCCACTCTCTTCTCTGTGATGTTGGAGGAAATTCACTAGTAATCTTTGAGTTATACATTACAAAGAATCCTAGGTTGCTTGTCCTTCACCAATAACTATGGCTTCACAAAGCGAAAACTAAGAGCAGGTAGGATTCTTTGCTCTCTGAGTCTTCCACTTTGGTCCTTGAAGGGTAGAATTGCCTCTTCACCGGCTCCACCACAAACCAACGAGTCTTTCACACTAACGGATGCTTCTTTGTCTTGGCCGAGGTTCTTTATAAAATAAAGAATGAATCAAGTAAATGATTGATTCGCGGCGACTTGATTAGGATGATATAATCGGCGACTTGCGGTCTTCAAGTGTGTATGCTTGATGCGGCTTAAACACAGAATGCACTTGAAGAAAATAACTAGATCGTGACCTTAAGCTCGAGTAAGTTCGGTGAGGGGTGTTTTTCGACTCAATGTTATCACTTGAAGTTTATTCCAAAATTCATCCTCTTCTTCTTGAGTTGAAAGTCCTCTATTTATAGGTAGGAATGCATGTGACTTGAATTTGAAATTCAAATGTGACCGTTCCTTGTATTTGTCCCATCCTCTTTGCATTCTGTCACTATTCATGGGGTGACCTTTATCGAGATTACTTTTTGTGATGCGATCTGTCACCCTTTGACTTGTATCAATGGATAAAAATATGGATCATCCCAGCGTCTTTTTAATCTCGGCCTTTGATTTGCTTGATAAGTCGGAGGTAGTTGGTTTATTCTTATCCATGTAACTTCTCAATAATCTTGAATTAATCGAGGCATATATCGGTGAGGTTCATTAGTCTAACTTTGTAAAACCAATCGATCTCTTTGAATATCATATTTTTATCTGTAAAATATAATGCGGTGATTCCTTTTATCAACTTTTATTTGTGAAGTTAGATTACATCATTTTGAATATAACTAAGTTCCAAACATCATCCAACTTGTGGAACTTAGACCTTACACACAAGGTATATGTAATCAATTTAGGTCATCACAGACTTGCCTGAATCACGATTCCATATCCTTGACATTAAATACTAAGTTTGATCCCTTAGCCTTCATTTCACGAGTTTGAACCCTCTTGCCTTGGTCTTGGTCTTGGCGGAGTTGCGAGACCGAGTCCTACGACCTATCTACCCTCTTGACCTAGACCGGTCTGGCGATAAGCGATCGACAGTGACCTTTTACGATGCTTGTTTGATCAAACCTATTTATGAATCAAACTCTAATAAACCTATACATTTTATCTAGACATCTTTTTGCCTTTGCACTATAACGGCTAGTATGGCACTCATCATCAAAACTAAGAAATAAGTCCAACAATTTCCCCCTTTTTGGTGATGATGCCACTACCCTCACCTAATCGACAAAGCAAAAGATAAAAACACAAAGCAGAACAAATTCAGTCAATTCTCATTATAAATATTTGTTCTGATTATTACAACTAGATCTGACAAAGATAAGCAGTGATAAGTAGGTGATCTATTGTCTCTTCTCTCTTTCTTGTCTAGCCTTCTCGACTTGCTCTTGATAGGCTCGATCTCTTCTATCATTTCAACCATCCATTCATTCTCAATAAGTGTAAAGTCAATATAAAATTGACTTGTTTCCACCAATTCCATGCTTGAGCGAGGACAAGATTGATCGATTCACCTGAAGCCAAACTTCATATCTGACTCCTTAAATTCATTGGTGAATCTTTTGCTTTTGTAATTGGCAGCACCTTTTCACCTCTGCTACTTCTTCTGCCTCTGGTATTTGCTCTTAAGGCTTTAATCCTTGCCTCCCAAAACTTCAAACTCAAGAAGGAGTTAAGACCTTCATGAAATCCCATGTCACGATAGGGTCTCATACATTATGAAACTCTTTCTTGTCTTGTGTGAGGAGATCATCGTGAGTTGCAATCTGCCAGTGCGAGGTTGCCTAAAAGCATTTGTATCATCAGTCCATCTCTTACGTGCAAAGTCAGCAGCCTCCTTTCTTTGCGGTGATTAGCCCTCTTCCCCTTAGTGACATCATCAACAAAGCGTGAGATGAGGCCATGAATAGCTTCTGTGATACTATCACTCTGTGTAATTGACACCGCCCTTTGTTCGTTCTAGTATCAAGTGAAGTAATCCTTGATTGCGGGGTCTCCTCGGTCTGTTGATCCTTTCGGTGAGTTTGGGATCGGGCATAGCGAGGTTGTTGTGCGACAACGAGGCTCGACAAGTTTGGGAGCTTGACAAGCTTGTCAAGTTTCTCATGTATAGAGACAAGTTGATCTTTTAGAAACTTGTCTTTGGCTGTATTTCCAACTTTGATACCCTTGACATCTAGTATCAAATTATTCATTGCATTTTGAGTAGATGCAAAGTTTGAAGCAACTGTATCAGTAGATTGTCTATTATCATTTACCATCTTGTGATTCTTCAAATCTCTACATTCTTACTGTCAATTGAGTTCTTAAGCTGTTGCATGTCATTTCTTACGATTCTTAACTCATTGACAACTTCAATTGGCACTCACTTGGCCATTCTCTTGTCGGTAGATCCATCGTGAGCTCCTCGACTCTATATTGTGCTGTTGTCTGTGATGACCATAGCTCTACTCATATCTCTCCCAGCAGGGGGAGGTCCTTCCTCAACCATTGCACCAAGAACATCTTCAAGGATAGGATCTTGTGCAGGTTCTTCAACAACTTCTTCTTCTCCAAAAATTTGAAATTCTTCATCACTGTAGTTATAGTCCGGTAATTTGCTCATCCTCATTGCGGATGATCTGCGGCTATCCTTCCCTCTGATGGCCTTGGCTCAGCGGAGGCTCCACTCTGGCTGACCTCATCGACAGCGGGGTTTCCTCAAGCCCAAATCGAGGTTCCAACCTTTGTCGAGTCTTTGTTTGAGACTCGGCGACTGTACCTCTGTTCCAACCTTTGTCAGTCTTTGTTTGTATCCGGCAACTTTGTACCTCCTCTTCAACTTCTGTGGATTGAATATATTGGTATTATCCACTTGAAACCTTGGCATGACCAATCTTGTGCAGGATGATGGCAGTTTTAGTCAGAGTGCCTTCAATGTCAAATCCGTCTTGATATTCAATTGACTCTTCAGAGCTGGCACTAGGTTCATTAAAATCAGCAACCTTTTCTCCATCCAAATCCTCACTCTGTCCAGCATCAGTTTGTGCAGTAGGCTCTACAACATGGAATGTACTTGGTTCATCAGTCAGCCTACCAGTACTCAGAGTAATGCCTTCATTGATCAATGCCTCGGATCATCCATGGTGAGATCTGTAGATCCTCATCCATCTCTCGATCTCTTGGCCCTCGTGAGACTTACGATATTAGTGAATTTGTTATGCGGATGATTCATGTGCAGTGCGGCCAGCCTTGATTCTCTGGTCGGAGGAAAGTCTCCTCTACTATCGATGATGAGGAAGAATCATCGGGACCATCTCTTGGATCTCTAAATTTGATACCCTCCTCATACATTTGCTCATCAAATAAATCCATCAATCTTGATTGCGGCAAGGTTGTATCAATCGAGATCCACCAAGTTTTCCACTCCCAGTTTGCCAAAAGCCCATTCTTCAAGATCATCATTGGTTGAGTTGGTGGCTTTTGTCTCTTATAGAAACCAAACTTCCATTGGAAATAATCAGCAATTTGCTGAAGTTTGGGATCCACATACTCTTCAGTTTTCTTGCTCCTTTTTGCATGCCTTTCAAATGGCATGAAAGATCTCCTGGGAGCAGCTCCAGTAGCTTGTTGACCTCAAAGGTTCCAACAAGCGAGATCCATCAGTTTCTTCTACTGAGATGTTTGAAAGTCGTGAGTTCTTTGTGAATGTGCATTTGTACCTACTACTTCCATCTGTATCACACTTGGTTCCCCCTGACTTACATGCTCATCAGCAGGGTTAGCAGCAAACTGCTCTTCCCCCTGAACTATTGCCAAATTTGCAGGGTCTTCAACCAAGTCTCCAATCACCTCTTCAACCACCACAGCGAGTTCGAGTTCGGTGGTTTCTTTGTGGTTCTTGATGGATACTCTGGCGAGGCTCGAGAGTCGATGAAGCTGCTTTGTAGATCCTCTGATTGCTCAAAAACAACTTTGTTCGACATCGGTGGACTTGATAACTTCTTCATTGGAGGAATCACTTGATAACAAGCTGGTGGAATGATAGTTAGAGGCTAAACTTCAATGACCTCTTCTTCCTCTTCTCTGATGATGCTTCTTCTTGGGCCCTCTGTGCCTCCAAATTTTCAACTCTTTCCCTTTGCCATATTTCTTCTTTTTTTGGCAACTTCCTTCATCCTCTTGGATAGGGGTTCATCATCATCATCTTTTCTAGTCAATTTTCTTTTTCTACTTGCTTCCATACATTTGTTCTCTAAAAATTTCACCATGATTTTCTTGAAGCCACGCAGCGAGGTGATAACCTCCACTTGACCCTCGGCGAGACTCAACGATCTGTCTTTGTTTCCTTTCTTGTTCTTTTTGATTTGGGACTTACGTAGTCTTTCTAACATCGGCACTCTTCTTCCTCTTTCAGTGATTTTCTTTAGTGCGGCGGGTTTGATGGAAATCTTCTTAGTTTCTTTGAACACTGCTCACCACCGAGTATCACCATCATCTCCATCATCATTATCATCAGTGACTTCTCCGGCAATTTCTTCATCATCATCAAGTCCGGAATTGCATAATCAATCTCCTTCTTGTATACAGGCGATTAATATCCACAGGTGCTACATCGAGAATTCCAAGATGATTAGTGATGCGGACCATTAATCCTAAGGCGGTGCCTTGGACTTCCTCTTCCACTAAACTCTCTTCCTTGGCCACTTTCTTCATATAATGAATAAAAGTACAGCTGATCAAACTTCATGCTCCTACTGGATGATAATCATCAACTCTATCTTGGGTCGATAGAGTGTCCATCTTGCCTTGACTAGCCCAAGTATGTTCTTTGCAATGAGCTTGCTCGTGATTTGTATTCAATACCAATGTGTTTGCGGTTGATGCAGAGCGGATTTGATTTACGCATCTGTCTGTCGATCTACAAGCGCCAATTTGTCCAATCCCATTGCTTGAGGATTTGTGAGCCGTCCACCACTTCAACAAATCCAAAAACTTCCCTCGTGGTGGGGAAACTTCAATTCTTGCCCATTTCAGTGATCTTAAATGCTTGATTCCTTCCTTTATTTGAATGTTTCTCCGAAGCCCGACAACATTTGTATAAGAAATTGTGTCAGTCTTATGTTTAACACATTTTCGAGACCGACATACCTCCTTATTCTTCGACCAATGTTAATGGCGATTCGATTCTGTTTGCATCTTCAACAAAACCTCTAACACTTTGGCTTGATTCAATTTGTACATCAACTTTTTCCGCCATTTTAATGAGAAGAATGAGATGAAGAAGATTGAATCTTAAATCTGTGTTCACGAGTGTAACGATTGCGATGATAAAGCGATTTGCAAGTAGCGATCTGCTTTGAGTGATAGTGCGAATATATAGGCGGTGGGTAGTTGAAGCTGTCTTTGCGTACATTGAGGTAACCACGATTAATCTGAATAAATTACGTCTTGACCGTGGCCCATTACTCCACCATGCGTTTGTAACCGTTGGATGGTTTAAGCGTAGTAATAATGGATAAAATAAATATCCATAAGCTGCTTTTTGACCTTAATAACTTTGGTGAGTAAAGTTCCCTTGACAAGGTATCCTCGGCGAGGGTGGGCTCGGTGATCTGCGATGTGCTTCAATGACTCTTGACAAAGTGACTCTCTTGATCCTTGTTTTCTCCTTGTTTTGTTCAATTGATAAAACAAGATGAAGTTTAACACCAATGGCGATCATCAAGTGAGCTCACCCAACATGACAAAGACCAATCCCCTTGGCAACCTCATTTGCTCAATTGTTCAAACAAAAGTACATGGAATTGTTGATACCAATGACTAATCGCTAAGTGAGCTCACCCTGACATAGCAAAGACTAATCCCCTTGGTGAATTCGGTACATTCTTTGAATATCAGTCAATCTTTATAATTCCAAGTTCGAGTCCTTAATTTGGCAAATCTTTCACTATCAAGTGGCTTAGTGAAAATATCGGCAAGTTGATCTTGATAGGAATGTATAGAACCACCACATCTTTCTTTTCAACATGATCTCTTATAAAATGATGTCTCACATCAATGTGCTTAGTTCTTGAATGCAAAGCAGGATTTTTTTACGTGATTGCAATTGCACTTGTGTTGTCACACATGATTGGAATTTCCCTTTCTTCAATTCCATAATCCCTTAATTGTTGTCTTAACCATAGTACTTGTGCCTGACAACTTCCGGCGACAATGTATTCGACCCGAGTGGAAGTTGAAATAAGTCTGTTTCTTGCTAAACCGGGAGACCAGTCTATTTCCCATTAAGCGGCGGAGTTCTGAGGTGCTTTTTCTATCAATCTTGCATCGGCATAATCGAGAATCTGAGTAGGATATTACCTTGAAGCTTCCTTCCTTGGAATACCATATTCCTACTCCCAAAGTCTCTTTTAGATACTTAAGAACTCTTTTGTGACACCTAAATGACTTTCTTTAGGTTTGGATTGAAATCTTGCACAAACACCTCTGACAAAGGATATATCAGTCTGCTTTGGCGGTGAGATCTGATGATTGCCTATCATCATACACATGCAGTCGATCAACATCTTTGCCTTCTTTATCTTCATCAATCGATGTTTGTACTCATAGGAGTTGAGCTCTTAGTCTTTGTTTTCCATACCAAATTTCTTGACAACTCTTTGGTATACTTGGTTTGATGAATGAAGATTCCATCTTTCAACTGTTTAACTTGCAATCCCAAGAAGTAATTCATTTCTCCCATCATACTCATTTGGAATTTGCTCTTCATTAGATTTGCAAACTTTTCACAAAGTAAATCATTCTCAGAACCAAAAATTATGTCATCCACATAAATTTGTACCCGGCCAGTCTTTGTCCCTTCTTGATTACGAAAAGTGTCTTGTCAATGGTCCCTTTTGTAAAACCATTGTCCACCAAGAATTGAGATAGAGTCTCATACCATGCTCTTGGTGCTTGTTTCAATCCATAAAGTGCTTTGTTGAGTCTATACACTTTATCTTCTTGATCTTTAACTTCAAATCCAGGAGGTTCTTTGAACATACACTTCCTCCTCTAGGATACCATTCAAAAATGCACTCTTGACATCCATTTGATATACTTTGAAGTTCTTGTATGCGGCATGTGCCAAAAATAATCGATAGCTTCCAATCTTGCAGCAGGTGCATAAGTCTCATCAAAATCTATTCATACCTTGAGAATAGCCTTTTGCAACTAGTCGGCCTTATTTCTAACAATGGTACCAGATTCATCAAGTTTATTTCTGTATACCCATTTAGTACCAATGATATTTGCATGACTTGGCCTTTCAACTAGTGTCCAAACTTGATTTCTTTCAAATTCATTTAATTCTTCTTGCATAGCAATTATCAATCTGGATCTGAAATTGCTTCTTCAACAACTTTGGGTTCCATTTGTGATAGAAAACAAGTAAACATTGCTTCGGTTGTCTTTAGTCCTCACACCTTCTTTGTACATTGCCAATTACTTGTTGTGAGGTGATTCTTAACTTTCATTGTGGATTTTGGTTATTTTGATTTTCGGGAATATCATCTTGATAGGAGTCTGCTTTGTAGTTTCTTCTACGAAGTCGGTGAGATCCTTGAAGCTGCTTGATTGTTGCATCGATAACATTGTCGGTGAGGATGTCGGTGAGGCGATATCGAAACTTTTAAGTCATTGAATCTTTCCAAAACTTCAACACAATCTGGATCGGTGATTTGTTGATTTTATTGAGTTCACACTCTTTATCTTCCATACCGATAAACTTAGGTTCATCAAACACAACATTGATTGTTTCTTCATGTTTTGATGTTCTTTTGTTCGATTACCACTGAATGCTCTATTTGGTGAAGAATATCTAAGAAAATTCCTTCATCGATTTTGGTTGGAATGTTTTCAAATGAACTTTATGATTTAGAATAAAACATTTGCTTCCAAATGGGTGAAAATAGGATATATTAGGTATCCTTCCATTCCATATCTCATAAGGTGTCTTGTGACTTCTTGTTTCTTGATGTTCTATTTTGTGTATAGCAATTTGTATTTCTTGCTTGACCCAATATCTTCGGTAGCAATGCTTCACAAATCATTGTTCTTCTGCTTCCTTTAATGTCTGTTTCTTCTTTCGGACAACCCCATTTCTTTGAGGTGTACAGCAATGACAAGTTGATGAAGTACACCATTACATTCACAATATTCTCTTATAACTTTGTTGAGAAATTCGGTACCTGACTGATCGATCTAATCTTATATTTATTAAACTTTTCTCATTTTGTAATCTCTTCAAAAGATTAGGCAAGCTTTGGAGTGTCTCACTTTTCTTGTTCATGAATATCACCCAAGTGTATCTAGAAAAATCATCCACAACCACTAAGGTGTATTTCTTTCTGTCACACTTGTTGGAGTTATTGGTCCAAAAGATCCATGTGCATAAGCTCCAACACTCTGTTAGTTGATTGTTTAGTCTTTGACTTGAAACTTGTCTTTATCTGTTTACCTTGGCGACATGCATCACGGATAGCATCCTTCTTGAATGTGATCTCGGGTAAACCAACCACTAACTTCTTCTTCACTAAGCTGATTAATATCATCAAAATTTAGATGATTTAACTTCTTGTGCCATAACCAATTGAGTTGATTTGGTATGTACA
The DNA here is from genome assembly GCA_026214975.1 of Gentiana macrophylla. NCBI lineage: Eukaryota > Viridiplantae > Streptophyta > Magnoliopsida > Gentianales > Gentianaceae > Gentiana > Gentiana macrophylla. Next base: position 53,666,654 of record CM047815.1, read on the forward strand.
ATCAGCGAGTTTCAGGCTATGATAGACCAATCCACAACATACATGTTCTGTTGCCTTCTACCCGGCAAGTACAACTTGATCACCTCTTTCACTAATGACAATACAATTGTTTTTGTCAAAAGTGACCTTGTATCCCATATCACGAATTGTCGATTGCTCGGCAAGTTGTAATCGAGTCCTTCCACATATGCAACATTCTTGATTGTAAGTCCATTTACGATAAGTGTGCCATATCCTCTTGTATAGCAGGTGTATTTTTGTTGCCAAAATTCACCCTTGGACCATCTTTTGCCACAAAGTTTGTAAGGCAGTGCTTATTCTTTGTCATGTGTGCTGGAACATCCTTTGTCAAAGTACCGGACACCTACAAAACAAAGTTAATGCATTTTAGGTACCCAAATCTGTTTGGGTCCATAGTGGTCGATGCAAGCATGACCCTTGGTATGTTTCCATAAGGTCTTCTCTAAATGTGTCATACTTTGGTTCATACTTTGGTTCATACATGTATTCCACACATCCATAAGTTCTAACGATTAGGTTGTGTAGGAACCACATATGTTTTACGGCCTTTTGGTACATAATCTTTGTTTGAAATGATTCTTGTTATTAGAAACATTTGCATAACCATAGGTGTCTTTGTCTATTAGGAACGATACTGTAATATGGAGTCTCTTTGAGGTCTTGTGTAAGTCCTCTCTTTGATTCCATTGTCTAGATTTTACCACTAGTAGTATGGTTATCTTATTGTTTCTAGCATTTAGATGAGGAATATTCCAATCATTATCGAGAGGAGCAGTCTACCTTTCCCACGAGATAAGTATCCCTTGAATGATCAACATTTTTGGATTTAGGATTCTTATTCTTGGAATATTTCTGTTTCTTTCCCTTACGTGGTCAGTGAGACTTGGTAGCAGTGCGCTATCGGTGACTTAGAAGGTACAATGATCCTATTTTTGGATTTATTCTTTTTACTAGGGTTTGTTGACACGAGACTTACGATTTTGCTTCTTTGAGGCATTCTCATTTGGTTTCTTGCTTGCTTGACCTTCTTGGGAGATGGATCTAGTGCGAGGCACAAACTTAGGACCAGTGCAGTACTAGGTTGATAACCTTCTTTGGATCCACTCTTGTTAGATTCTTGAGTTCCAAATCAAGCCCGATTCTATCTCATAAGGCTTTCTGATTTGTATGCGATATTGGAACAAGATGGTTATTGATTGAGAGATTTTCTTTGGATGTTAATGAGACTTATCTTATTCTGTCAACATCTTTTTCCTTACCTTTGAAAACCCTTAATTGACTTTCAATCTTCCAACTTCTAACTCAAGAGCCTCTTTTTGGCCTTCACAATCTCATAGCAGTTGTATTATCCTTAGTTGATTAAGGATGGCATCCAAAGTCTCATTGTTGTCGAATTTCTAGGATTTGAACCACAGGTTGATTCACAATCACTTCAGCGGGAGTGTTTATAGATCTGATGTTGTATACCTCCTCGAGTTTCATCCATGTTGGCCATCAAAGCATAATCCTCCATATCGGCAACTTGATCTTTGTGTGTCATCGATTCATTTCCTTTTGAGATCCCACCATATCTGATTCATCTTCGGACAACCATAGCCTTCTTGCCATGTCTCCTTTGTTGACTCTTGGTCTTGATGAGTGCGGACAATCGGTCTAAAATGTCGAGGCTTCTACAGTTGAAGCAAAGATAATCGAGTTCCTTGCCTTGTTTCAACTCGGGACAATCAGTGCGAAGTGTCTGGTTTCTTGCAATGAAAGCATAGATAGTCATTATCTTTCTTTGGTTCTTCTTTCCTTCTTTGGTAGGCCTCTTTGTGAAATTTCTTGTAGGGGCCTTTCCGGTCTTCATCATTACGATTTTCTTGCTCGGTAGGGCAATTTGCTCTTGCATTTCATCTAGCATATCATCTGTCCTCTCGATGTTTCTTCATGATGTGAAGCGACCAATGCGATGGTCTTTGGCTCTTCTTTTCGATTCAGGCACTAGCTTCTTGCTAAATTCATAGGCCTTAAGATCGAGAGAAGCAGTTTGAAGGTGTCTTCTTCATGCGACTTTCTCATTTCTTCAATTGCGATCACCTTCATTTTCCAAACATCTCTTGCAGGTAAAGCTTCCAAGATTTTGGTGTTTACTTCCTCTTTTGAATAACTTACACTCGGTGAGTAAGTTCATCTAAGATTGCATTGAATCTGGACTCCATTTGCTCAATGGTTTCATTAGGTAGCATTTTGAACTTTTGAAACCTTTTTAGCCTGCTGATTTTGTTCTTCTTTATTGCATCGGTGCCTTCACAGTTAAGTGAATCTTATCCCAAAGTTCCTTTGCGGTCTTGCAATCTTTGACTTTCATGTACATATTGCTATCAAGGTTACGTAGATGATATCAATAGCAATGTTGTTGAGGTTTGCTCTTTTCTGTCTTACGCATTCCATTCTCTCTTTGGTTTAGGAATGTACTCGATTCTGTCATCTTTATTCTTGCCTTTGTAATCTCGGTGGTCCTTGATTTAGTACATCCATCATCTCATCATGAGTAGCGACAAGATATACTGCATTCGGCGTTTATACTCATCAAATCTATCAAGAGAGCACATCAACATGGTTACAGCATCTTGTGTGTTATCCATGATGCAAGTCTTGAAAATCGGTAACTTGAAAGAAAGTTTTTAAAGAATTTTCACAAGCACAACAAGTAGGATTCCTTGAGCGAAGCCTTTGCTCCGATACCAATTGTTGGTCCCTTGAAAAGGCTTTAGTTAAGTTTAGAGGGGGGGGGGGGGGTGAATAAACTTAACACTTAAAACTTTAGAGTTAACAAATTCTGCAACTTGGCGACTGCGATACTTGATGTCTCTTTGAGACCTCGATAACCTCTTTGATAAGCGATAGTCTCTTGTGATTCGATTCTTTGAATTTGTGCAGCGGAATAATATCAAAATTAAGCCTTGTTACTTGTTGTTAAACATGTTACTAAGTATTAGATACTCAGTAATGTATGTGTGTGATTTCAGTTGCTAGATTCAGCAGGTTGATATGAATAATGACTAAGTCGAGAAAGTAAATGCGATAAGTAAGTAGAGATTTTTATAGTGGTTCAGGTGATGTAATCACTGTCGTCCACTCTTCTCTGTGATGTTGGAGGAAATTCACTAGTAATCTTTGAGTTATATGTTACAAAGAATCCTAGGTTGCTTGTCCTTCACCAATAACTATGGCTTCACAAAGCGAAAACTAAGAGCAGTAGGATTCTTTGCTCTGAGTCTTCCACTTGGTCCTTGAAGGGTAGAATTGCCTCTTCACCGGCTCCACCACAAACCAACGATCTTTCACACTAACGGATGCTTCTTTGTCTTGTGAGTTCTTTATAAAATAAAGAATGAATCAAGTAAATGATTCGATTCGGCGACTTGATTAGGATGATATAATCGGCGACTTGCGGTCTTCAAGTGTGTATGCTTGATGCGGCTTAAACACAGAATGCACTTGAAGAAAATAACTAGATCAGTGACCTTAAGCTCGAGTAAGTTCGGTGGTGTGTTTTAGACTCAATGTTATCACTTGAAGTTTATTCCCAAAATTCATCCTCTTCTTTCTTGAGTTGAAAGTCCTCTATTTATAGGTAGGAATGCATGTGACTTGAATTTGAAATTCAAATGTGACCGTTCCTTGTATTTGTCCCATCCTCACTTGCATTCTGTCACTATTCATGGGGTGACCTTTGTCGGGATTACTTTTTGTGATCTGATCTGTCCACCCCTTTGACTTGTATCAATGGATAAAAATATGGATCATCCCAGCGTCTTTTTAATCTCGACCTTTGATTTGCTTGATAAGTCGGAGGTAGTTGGTACATTCTTATCCATGTAACTTCCCAATAATCTTGAATTAATCGAGGCATATATCAGCGAGGTTCATTAGTCTGTTTGTAAAACCAATCGATCTCTTTGAATATCATATTTTTATCTGTAAAAAATATAATGCGGTGATTCCTTTTATCAACTTTTATTTGTGAAGTTAGATTACATCATTTTGAATATAACTAAGTTCCAAACATCATCCAACTTGTGGAACTTAGACCTTACTACACAAGGTATATGTAATCAATTTAGGTCATCACGGACTTGCCTGAATCGATTCCATATCCTTGACATTAAATACTAAGTTTGATCCCTTAGCCTTCATTTCTTGAGTTTGAACCCTCGGCGCCGGTCTTGAGTCTTGGCGAGTTGCGAGACCGATCTCTGCGACCTATCTACCCTCTTGACCTAGACCCGATCTGGCGATAAGCGATCGGTGACCTTTTACGATGCTTGTTTGATCAAACCTATTTATGAATCAAACTCTAATAAACCTATACATTTTATCTAGACATCTTTTTGCCTTTTTGCACTATAACGGCTAGTATGGCACTCATCATCAAAACTAAGAAATAAGTCCAGAGGAAAAATCACGAGGAAACCTTGATTGAAGAAATCTCGTTCGTTGAAGCAATTTATGAGGGCGAAGAAGATGCCAACTCACGAAGAAGCGATAGAGCTAACAGAGATAGGTGTTTTTGAAGCTATAAACATTAGAGAGCAAGTGATTGTGGATCATCTTCACAACTTGCTCACACCGAGCCTCACAATGAGCAAGAAACATGGAGATTCCCAAAGCCAATGAGCGATGATTTCAAGGATTTGCTTGGAAGACTTTAACCCTATAGAAGAGGAAATACGATGGGTAGTTGGGATGAAGTGGATTTACGGAGAGAGACTACTCATTGGGAGGTTGATGATTGGGAAGCAACTAGCGAGAGGAGCTAGAAGAAGAAGAGTTGAGAAAGATGATCAAGCATGAGAAGGAGAAAGCGAGTCTTGTGAAGGATCCTTATGGATGATGTGATCCAATACCTTTCGGGGTTGTACCTCGGGAAGATGAGGTATTCTTGATCCAACCACTTCAAGCCCATAAGGAAAAAGGTGGCCCTTAAAATCCAAAGATTGAGCAACCACCTACTTGACTTGGAACTTAAACCGCATCCGCAACACCTTAAGTACATTTTTCTTAAGGATGGTGATAAGTTACCCTTGATCATCTCTTCAAAACTCGAGCCCGAGCAAGAAGCATCTGCCGATAAAAGTGCTTGAAAAGAACATCCTCGCGTTCGGATGGCAAGTGGGTGATATCCGAGGAATCCCCGATGTGTGCATGCATAAAATCCGAACGGAGGAAGGAGCTAAGAAAGTAAGACAACCTCGTGAAGGTGAATCCGCATACGCAGGAGGTTGTCAAGAAAGAAGTTATAAAGTGGTTAGACATGGGAATCATCTATGCAATCGCCGACGGTGAGTGGGTTAGCCCCACCCAAGTTGTGCCAAAGAAGGAGGTATTACCGTGGAAAAGAATGAAAAGGGGAAGAAGTAGCTTTACGCCTTGTGATCGCTAGCTGTGGTGCAGTATTGACTATCGCAGTTGAATGAAGTCACCGCCAAAGACCATTTCCCTTACCTTTCATTGACGACTTCTTGAAAGACCGAGTGGTCATAAGTATTATTGTTTCCTCGATGGATATTCTGGTTACTTCCGGATAGCCATCGACCCTAATGACCAGAGAAGACTACGTTTACGTGTCCATCGTGCACTTTTGCTTTTCGAATGCCTTTCGGGTTATGCAATGCACCAAAGCAACATTTCAACGGTGCATGTTGGCCATTTTCGATGGACTTGTGGAGAAATGTATGGAAGTCTTCATGGATGATTTCTCGATCTATGGCGATAGCTTTGATGAGATCTTGGAAAATCTAGATATGGTACTCAACGCCGTGTTGAAAAGAATTTAGTGCTTAAGCGGGAGAAATGCCATTTTCTAGTAGATGAAGGAATTGTTCGGGACACAAGGTGTCCAAGATCGTATTCGAGTTGATAAGGCTAAAGTAGAGGCCATTGAAAGATAACGTGCGAAAAACAAGTGAAAGAGGTACGAGGTTTTCTAGGTCATGTTGGCTTCTACAGCGGTTTATTCAGACTTTTCTACCATCGCCAAGACCTTATCTAACCTTACGAAGGATGATGTTGAGTTCTTGTTTGATGCGAAATGCAAGGAAGCTTTCAATTGCCTAAAGGATAAGCTCATAAGTGCCCTATCTTAATCGCTTTTGTTGGACTAAACCTTTTGAATTGATGTACGATGCCTCTAACTACGCAGTGGGTGCAGTTTTAGGCCAGAGAATTGACAAAAAGTTCAGGCCCATTTACTATGCGAGCCGCACCTTGAACCCGGCTCAATGCAATTACACCACGACTGAGAAGGAATTCTTAGCCATCGTTTTTGCTATTGACAAGTTTAGAAGTTACCTTCTAGGGTCTCAAGTTGTGGTTTGGACAGACCATGTAGCCCTACGCTACCTTACAGACAAAGCAGATGCAAAACCAAGGTTACTCAGATGGATTCTAATTTTGCAAGAGTTTGACCTGGAGATCAAAGATAAGAAGGGTAGTGAAAATATTATGGCTGATCATCTGTGTTGCCTAGTAAATGAGGGTGGCAAAAATCACAAGGAAATAGGCATCGATTTCCCTACTGAGCAATTGATGAAGCTTGATACAGTTAGGCCGTGGTATGCTGATTACGTCAACTACTTAGCGGTGGGCATTTAGAAGAAATGACGATCGAGGAAAAGAAGAAATTTTTCAATGACTTAAAATATCTCGTATGGGAGGATCCTTATCTGTTTAAAGTCTGCAAAGACGGGTTGCTTAGAAGGTGCGTTCCGGAGCATGAACAATTGGATATCTTGGAGCAATGTCATAGTGGTCCCATTTGGTGGACACTACGGAGCACCTAAGACAGTCACAAAAAATCCTTCAAAATTTGGTTTCTTGGCCTACCTTGTTTAAAGATGTGAAGCCTTTTGCAAAGGCCGTGATAGATGCCAAAGAGTAGGAGACTCGGTAATAGGATGGAGATGCCTTTGAGGCCTATCTTGGAATGCTGAAGTTTTTGACGTCTGGGGCATTGATTTTATGGGACCGTTCCCATCATCATGCTCTAACAAATATATTCTGGTCTGTGTGGACTATGTTTCCAAGTGGGTGGAGGCCATAGCCACCCAAACCAATGATCACAAAGTTGTAAATAAATTCTTGCAAAAGAATATCTTTACTAGATTTGGCTGTCCTAGAGCCCTTATCAGTGATGAAGGTTCGCATTTCTGTAATGCACCACTGGATAAAATTCTTGAGAGATTGGTGTCAAGCATAGAATTGGTACACCATACCACCCCCAGACCAGTGGCCAAGTCGAGGTGAGCAACAGAAGTCTAAAGCGGATTTTGGAGAAAACGGTAAATTCAAATAGATCCAACTGGAGTCTGAAGTTGGACGACGCACTTTGGGCTTATCGCACTGCGTTTAAGACCCCTATGGGTACGTCACCCTTTCAAATGGTTTATGGCAAGCCATGCCATTTACCAGTCGAGCTTGAGCACAGAGCTTACTGGGCTATTAAATTCTTGAATTTCGACGACCCGACTTTGTAGGAAAAGAGATTATTGCAATTGAACGAGCTCGATGAGTTCCGACTGCGTGCTCACGAGAATTCAAGAATCGGTAAGGAAAGAATGAAGGCACTCCATGATGCTAAGATTAAAGATCGGGAATTCAAAGTGGGAGACATGGCTTTCTTTGTATAACACCAGGCTCCATCTTTTTCTTTGGTAAGCTTAAATCTAGATGGTCCGCCCTTTGAGATTCTTGATTTTCATCTGGTGGAGCCATTACGTTGAAAGGGCACGGCGATCAACCGTTCAAAGTCAATGGTCACAGATTAAGAAGTACTTCGGGCAACCCAAGGAAAAGCCTGAAGTACTATACTTTCAAAAAAGAAATGAAACGGTTGAGTCGTTTATTTGTGAAGAGATTCCATCCAACTTCTTTGGAGTGGATGATGACCTTATTACCCCTATCCTTGTGGATCCTTCTGTCAATGTTCGAGCTCATTAGCATACCTCAGCCGAATCGAGAAACAAGAACAAGAAGAAAAGAGTCCATTGTGTATGGAGAGAAAAGTTTTCATGATCTTATCCCAGACTTGACTTGTTGTTGTGGCGAAAACCATTTCCGTCCTAGTCATTCTGATTCTGACAGAGAAGTGGTTAGCCTCAAACCCAAGTGGCCTGATCCAGGTTGACTTGGTCTACTCTGTCAAGCTAATGACAATAAAGAAGCGCTACTAGGAGGCAGCCTAGTCTTTTAAGTATTTCTTTTTAGTTAAGTTTTTAGGGCATTAGGAATAAAACCTTGGTGAGTTGTGTGTTGGTTATCCTTGTCCTATTTGTGGTTGTTTTATGTGTATACATGTTTACTCATATACCCCGTATACCCCGAGATTATATGCTATGTCGAGTGTTGCAGATACTGTTGAGCGGTTTTTGCCAGTTATCACTTTTAGTGTTGTCTGTTTATGCTACAAGTTGCAGCGGTACGTTCATGCTACGGCCTGACCTCTGCCACTTTAATTTGAAACCAGCTAAGTATTCTTTTCTTTTATTTGCACATTCTGAGGACATAATGTGATTTAAGTGTTGGGGAGTTGTTTACGACTAATTTTGTGGTTTATATCGAGTTATTCCATAACAATATCTTCCGTGTTTTAGTGATTTTTATAGAAAATCACTTGCTAAAAGGATAAATTGGAAGAATGGGTTTAGAATTTGTTAGAGTGTGAAAATCGAGCTATTTATGTGGTTTTTATTTATTTATGTACGATTTTACACTTTGCTCGTTTCTATCGCCTTGTAGGTATGCTTGCATGTTGTGGAAGGAGTTAGAACGGTGCTTGATTGAAGATTAAAGGAAGGAGAAAGATGTAAGTTTGAGATCGGCATGAAGGTTTACAAGGTGAATGGCGTCCAATGCATCCAAATCCAGTGGACGGGCGTTAGTAGAAACATCGGACGGCGTCAGAGAGGAAATCACATACGAGAGAGTTTGGGCGCAGCTTGGACGGACGTTGGAAGCAAAGTCAAGATCCTGGACGGGCGTCCGTCGGCCGACCTAACCCTAGCCGCCTCAAAATCCTATAAATACCAGCGTGTATTGAACCCTAATGACACATCTCATACGCATTATTCACTCATAACAAACCCTAGCAGCAGCCGCATATCCTTCCAGAGCAAACAAGGAGATGAACTCTTCCATCCCAACAATCATGATCACCAACATGATTGTTGGCTAAGCAATTCGCGGTGGGACAACGGAGGAAACCGATCCGCAACTACACCAACTAGAGGATTTTATGCTATATCTTAGTGAGTAAATTTATGATCTTTTATCAATTGAATTTTGTAAGGAATGTTTATGTTTTATTGAATCGATAGATCGATGAAACTACCTTTGTGATTGAATTTATATGAGAATATTGTTCAAGCTTTGATTTATTTCGATTGATGCAATTAGTTATAATTCAAGAGATTGTTTATGATTAGTTGAGTAGGATATTGGAGACAATATCATGATCTGGTTATGCCTGCTAGTTTAGTTTTGCTTGAGAAAGAAAAGCGAAACCCTAGAAATTGATTAGAGAAATTTAATCGAATTCGTGATTTGATCATAACTAAAAATCATATCTTTAGCGCGCAATCTAGTTGGGGTTAGTTGATTGATTGGTGGATTCCCGTTGCCTTGCCGTTCCTTTTAATTATTTGATAAACCAAATCGTTCGTATCGACTTTGATTGCTTCGTTTAGTTGTTTTTCTAAAACCCTAGTTTTTACATACTTTTTTCGCATATACTCTCTGTTTCCAGCGTGTTATCGGACGCCCGTCCACATAAGTGAACGCCCGTCCATAGTCGAATTTTCCTGTTTCCTGTTTTAGTTTAGTCTTACTCATCGTTTTTATATTACAGTTAGTATAGACCTTAGTTTTAGGTAATAAATTGTGACATAATCGATATAATAATTGCACCTTAATCCGATAAACATTCGACTCCCTTAGGACGACCCAGTAACACCTTTACTACAAGCCTTATACTTGGGGTGTTCCGGTAATTATAAATTTAAAACTAGTTTTTACCGAACATACATCGCCTTGGGGAGCACCGGTTTTGTTTGTGAAGAAAAAGGATGGTAGTTTGAGGATGTGCATCGACTACAGAGCCTTGAATAACCTGACAATCAAGAATAAGTATCCTTTGCCTAGGATTGATGACTTGTTTAACCAGTTGCAAGGAAAGAAGGTGTTTTCTAAGATTGACCTTAGGTCAGGTTATCACCAGTTGAAGATCAAGGTTGCAGATAGACCGAAGACAGCATTTAGTACAAGGTATGGACATTATGAGTTCCTTGTCATGCCTTTTGGACTCACTAATGCTCCATCAGCGTTTATGGATCTAATGCAAAGAGTCTTCATGCCTTATCTTGATAAATTTGTGGTAGTATTCATAGATGATATCTTGATATACTCTAAGGATGAGAAGGAGCATGAGGAGCATCTGAGGATTGTTTTGCAGACTTTAAAGGAAAAGAAATTGTATGCCAAGTTTTCAAAGTGTGAATTTTGGTTAAAACAAGTTAGTTTTCTTGGCCATGTAATTTCTGGGGATGGAATTCAAGTTGATCCTGCGAAGATAGAAGCCGTTTCTAAGTGGCCTAGACCTACTACAGTGATAGAGATAAGAAGTTTTCTGGGTTTAGCGGGCTACTACAGGAAGTTTGTACAAGATTTCTCGAAGATAGCAACTCCTCTCACTAGACTTACTCAGAAAAACATCAAGTTTGAGTGGACAAAGGAGTGTGAGGAAGCTTTTCAGACGTTGAAGGATAAGTTGACTGCAGCACTTGTGTTAGCTTTGCCAGAGGTCTTTGATAACTATGACGTGTATACAGATGCTTCGAGTCAAGGTTTGGGATGTGTTCTGATGCAAGCAGGAAAGGTAATAGCTTATGCCTCTAGGCAGTTAAAGGTTCATGAGAAGAACTATCCTACACATGACTTGGAGTTGGCAGCAGTGGTTTTTGCTTTGAAACAGTGGAGACACTATCTTTATGGAGTTAAGGCAAGAATATTCACGGATAATAAGAGCCTTAAGTTCTTTTTCACTCAAGAGAATTTGAATATGAGGCAAAGAAGATGGTTGGAGTTTGTGAAAGACTATGACTTGGACATTCAATACCATCCGGGTAAAGCGAATGTTGTAGCGGATGCACTTAGCCGGAGACCGGTTAATGCTATCACTACTTTGCAAGAAGTGGTCGATCAGTTAGACAGTTTGCAGATTCAAGTGGTTGAACGGGAAGGTGAAGCTCAGTGTTTTGCGCCATTGATGGCATGGTCAGAGTTGTTAGATGATATCCGGGCAAAGCAAGACAAAGACCCAGTGTTAGTGGATTTGAAGCGCGTAGCTCGAGAGAAACCTACAGTGGGTTATCAGTTGGATAAGAGTGGACATCTTTGGTATGGTAATCGTTTGTGTGTGCACGATGTTGATGGACTAAGGCGGCAAGTCATGGATGAAGCCCATAAGATTGCCTTTGCGGTTCATCCAGGATCTACCAAGATGTCTGAGAGATCTCAAAGAGAGGTATTGGTGGCCTGGCATGAAGTTGGATATTGCAGAGTTTGTGGAAAAGTGTGATACATGCCAGAGAGTTAAAGTAGAGCCTGAAGGCCGGAGGTTTGTTGAAGCCTTTGGAGGTACCGGAATGGAAATGGGAGAACATCACAATGGACTTCATCACCGGTTTACAGCGTCTGAAGAGTGGCCATGACATGATTTGGGTGATTGTTGATGAGACTCACGAAATCAGCCCATTTCTTTCCATGTAAGGTTGACATGCCTATTAAGAAGTTCACTCAACTGTATTTGGACAATATAGTGAGACTTCATGGTGTGCCTTTATCTATCGTATCCGACAGAGATAGCAGATTCATAAGTCACTTCTGGAAAGGGTTGCAAAAGGCTTTTGGAACAAAGACGGACTTGAGTACTGCCTTTCACCCGCAGACAGACGGTCAGTCCGAGAGGACAATCCAGACTCTCGAGGACATGCTTAGAGCTTGCGTTCTTGAAGTAGGGGGATCATGGGATGATTTCCTCTCAGTGGCAGAGTTCGCTTATAACAACAGTTATCATGCTAGTTTGGGGATGCCACCGTTTGAAGCCTTGTACGGTAGGAAATGCCGGACTCCACTTTATTGGGACGAAGTTGGGGAAAAGCAGTTGACAGGGCCAGAGTTAGTTACGCAGGCTAAATAGAAAGTTGAGCTGATACGTAAGAATCTTAAAGCCGCTCAAGACCGACAGAAGAGTTGGGCAGACATCAGAAGAAGACCGTTAGAGTTTGCAGTTGGGGATAGAGTGTATCTACGAGCTTCTCCGATGAAGGGTGTTAAGAGGTTTGGGCAGAAAGGGAAACTGAGTCCGAGGTATGTGGGGCCTTTTGACATCATCGAAAGGATTGGAAAGTTAGCATATAGACTTCGGTTACCGGAATCGATGTCTAGGGTACATAATGTCTTCCATGTATCCATGCTTAAGAAGTGTCTATCTTCTACGGATGTGGAATCTCAGTTTGATCCGGAATTTCTTCAAGATAATCTATCTTATGTTGAGAAGCCGGTTAAGATTCTGGATAGGAAGGAGAAGGTAGTCAAGAGAAGGATAATCCCTTTGGTCTTGGTGCAATGGAGCAATCATTCACCAAGTGAAGCGACATGGGAAGAGGAAGATGTGATGGCGGCCGAGTTCCCCGAGTTTATGGATCTTCCGGTATGTTCAAGTTTCAAGACAAAACTCCTCTTAAGGGGAGGAATGTAACATCCGATTTTGAAAAGGGCATTTTAGTCTTTTAACGAAAAATCGGAATATTATATTTATTTTAATTTTGGAAATAAAAGGAAAAAAAAAGAAATTAATGATTTTGGTTTAGGAAGAAAAAAAGGGGAATTAATGGAATAGGTTTTAAGGGGGGATTAATAGGGAATTAAAACTCCCATTATCTTAAAAAAAAAAAAAAGAGGGACGGTTCATCAGAGAAGGTGCGCAGGTTTTGAAAGAAAAGAGAGGAAGAAGAAGCTTTCGATAATCGAAGCTAATCCGTTGCTCGGTTGTGCAGACGCCTCAAGGATAAAAGACTCCACGTGACGCAAGGATCGTGTAGATACAAATTTCATTGGAGAAGGTTAGATTTTTATCAAGTTGTGGAATCCCGTGTTTCGATCAAGTTTATGTGTTCTAAATCCTTCCTGTCGTAGTTTTCTGCGTTTAGAATTCTTGGTAGGTTGTTAATCGATAGATGAATCATTTTTTTGTATAGGTTGAATTGAGTGCTAGGTATTTGTTGGAGTTGGATCGTTGTTGCTCGCTTTTAAAAGGTAACGGGGTTTTCATATTGAATGATTGATGTTTTGTAATGATTAATGTGAAGTAAGGGGGGTGTTCTTAAACGGACAAAGTGTGTCCAACCGTGTTTATTCATGTTATTGTTGGTGTATTTTTGTTGGTCCTAATTTATTTGCTGATATAAAGCTGTCTCCTATAATATATAATATGTGTGGTTTCGTCTGTGTTCTTCCCGAATTGTTAAGATGAATAGTCAGAAAGAAAATACCCAGTTGATGTTCGGAAGTTGCAAGGAAGAAGTACAATATAATAATCATAAAAAGAAAAGGGTGGTAGAGATAAATTTCTTACGTTGAGAAAAAAAAAGAGAAATAATTATAAAAGGATGCAGCATCCCAAAATATATATATATATAATTTAAAAGAGGAGCAGGTAATGGCCGTAGAAAAAAAAGGGGGGTTTTCATTTTAGGTTGTGTTTTATTTATTTTGTTTTTGGTTTGGATATAGTTTCTTTTAAATTATATTTTATTTGTGATTAATTTTGGGTTCATGGAGTTTTCTAAATGCATGCTGCCGACAGGTTTTGAAAAATATATATATATATATATATATATATATATATATATATATATATATATATATATGAATAGCTAAGTGTTTAATTCATTTGTTTGTAGTGTGGTGGTATACTAGGGTATGGTTTGGGGTCTTCCTAATATGATCTAAACAACATTAATAAACATTCATGAACATTACAAAGCCATGAATAGATTTCTGATGCGTTTAGTTCTGCACCAAGTGGACTTCTTATGAATGAAACTCGGGACCGTCAGAAACTTAGGATTGGCCTTGTGCTTTGATGAACTAGGGTTCATCATTGTCTGTGTAATTGCTAGCTTGAGTCTAAGAGTCTAAGAAGAGGGAGTAGGGAGCCTTTTCCTGAATGAACCTAGGTGGCTAGCTAATCACTTAATAAACGTATTTGACTAGATAAAAGATTAAACATCATGAGAGCTTGGATAGGCACAGTACAATATCGGCAATGTGAGGTTTGGCCAGATAAAGTGGTAATGGTCACTGCCGGATTCTAGACAAAGCCAGTTAAAGTAGTGATCATACCGCCGGACAACCTCACGAACGAAATAGTCATTCACCGGATGCTTTCTAGTGCTAGCCGATTAAAGTGATTGATTGTCTCGGGACCGCTAGAGATTTATCTCTATAGGGTTGCAACTTTTGTCTTAGTGCATATCTCACTAAGTGTAGTGCCCTTGCAAACATGCTGTAACATAGATAAGCTAAGCTAGTAACCCTAGGGACATCATGTTATACTATGAATATAATGTGATAGTTAGATGTAAGATCATGTTTAAACGGTTTATTAATAAGATGATGGTTACTTGCTTTCTTTATAAAACGCATGATTTCAATAGCTTCTACTCGTTACTAAGTACGTATGTACTTACCCGTTAAATGTTTTATTGAGAAGATGAACAGGTTTATGGAGATGAGGAGTATGATGAAGATGTTTGAGGTCTTGATACGAAGATGTTTTATATGAAGTTGTTCTTTTGGAAACTTTCTTTTATTTCAAGTTTTATACAAACTATGTTGTTATTTCAGATTGAATATTGTTTTTGTTTGGCTCGTTTAGTGGCCTTTGTTGTAAGACTAGATCGTTTGGCTTCTTTTGTTTTGGATTTGATGTAAGACGTTTCAATTTCCATTTTGGATTTTAGTGCAACATTGAATCTGGTTTTGTTGGTCTTTGAAATTTATTTCCCCGAGTCGTTTCGTTTCCGCATTGTGTTTATGATATATGACGTAAGGCTTATGTATAATATTGGATTATATTTAATATTGTACATGCCGGGCGTTCGTTTCCGGATAAGGACTCGGGTCCGGGAACGGGGCGTCACATAAAATTTTGTTTGGAAGAATTATTCTAAAGGAGAAAAATATTGTGCAAGTCGTGAAATAGAACATGAACATAATTTTGTTTTAGTAGAAGGGATATTTTTAAAATTATGTACAAAAATGCCTATTAAAAAAAATGAAGCATAATGTCCTTCCACGCGATTTTTTTAGAAAAGGAAACTCCTTCCACGTTGAGCGCATGAAGCTACCACTATATATATATATATATATATATATATATATATATATATATATATATATATATATATATAAATGGGTTCATATACATCATACTCTATATATCCATGCTTACTGCACTTAAAACCTCTTATTAGTAATTAAAACCCTCAATCCTCGATTTCCTCATCTCAAACAGAGAACCCACCACGCATTTCCTCTTCCTTCCTTCGGTTACGCAACTTCCGAAGTCTACAATTTCCTCCGGTTCGCAACTTCCGAAGTCTACATCGCTCCAACACCCTTCCTCCTTCCTCCTTGCACTCCGGCGACAGCGAGTTGTAACAACGACATTGCGATTGTTGTCTCATCAAATTCTCTCGAGACGTTTTCCTTTCTCCTCGTTGATCTAAAGGTACTTGATTCGACCGATTATTTCAAGCTACTTACTTGTGTTTTTATTCATTTCTTTTTCAATTTTGAAGATAGTCGATGGATTGCGATGTTTTGATGGCTTAATTTTACGATTTTTATACTCTGGTTTGATCTTTGTCTAAGCTTGTTGCTTCTCTTGGTCTTGGGGATAAAATGTCTGGTATTGTTCATGTTCTTCTTGGTTCTGTTTGTTTTAATTGTTGGTTTACTTTGCTTGTTGAGGACACATTTGCTTTGGGTTATCTTTTGTGATTCTGTATGTAAATTGAGGCCTTTTTCGGGCTTTAAATGATTTCATTAGCGTTTCTTAAAGGGGCAAGGTAATTATATCTTGAACTCGCTTGATTTGGGCAGAAATTCTGTGAATAATCGATGAAATGGTTTAAATTTCTCAACTTGGACTGAATTTCATGGGTTCTTGTATCTTTTAAAAAAATTGGGTTAGTTTTCTTTGCAAATTAAATGAAGAAATGAAGGTAATTAATGGAGAATCTTTCCCTCACTTGTATCCTTGGATGTTTGTTAATCGGATACACTTCTTTGGTACAAATTTGCTCATGTCTACTTGCTCTTTTGGTTAATCATTGATTTTCCTTCCGGTTAATGGTTTAATCTCTCGAATGTCACATAAGCGTTGTGAAACGTCTTTGTAGTGTTTTGTTTATAGGGATTATTAGTATAAGTTTGGATGGTGGTACCGATTCGACCGTTATTTCAAGCTACTTAATGTGTTTTTATTCATTTCTTTTCAATTGTGAAGATAGTCTAAAGCGGTAGGGTTTTGTATTCTTACTTATCAATCTTTGCAAGTTTTCTGCCGATTCAAGAGCTCATAGGCAAAGTGGTATGTGATGCAAAAGGGAATTAGGCTTGGACTTTTCTAGATGTGTAATGGAGCCTATTTTGTGTTAGATGTTGAATGCATTACCTCTTTTATGTTCTAGTTTGTTGAGAATCATTTGCCCCTAGCCTTCCTGCATTAGATGCTAGACACATACTATCTTTTCTGTATAACAAAAGCTTACTTTGCCATGAGCTATAATAATCATAAGGTGTTGTCTAAAATTTAGATAGTGTTGGTGTACTTTTGCATGATTGTGTAGGAAATTGCGGCTGTATTGCTCGCTATTAATGAAATTCTTGAAACTTGAAGTAATCTCGCCGATTTTGTTTGTTTACATGTTTTTTCCTTATTGGGGTCGATCTGAGTCACGTGTTACATGTTTTATTGCGATGTTTTGATGGCTTAATTTTATGATTTTTATACTCTGGTTTGATTGTTTGAATCCGATTTTAAATCTTGATTTTTGGGGGTTTTTGTTTGAATGCAGCTTGTGACAAATGAAGAGGAAGGAGATTGTGAAGTTAGCTAATGACAATCAGGAGAGTGTGAAGTTCGGTAATGCCAAACAAATTTCGAAGAAGATGAAGCAACATAACAACGATTCACCTTCGACAAGCAAAGCCATTACTTTAAAAACCAGGATGTCTCCTTGTGCTATCACAAAATTTATTGAAAGTTGTCCAAGTGATGAGCAAATCACGGGACATTGAGGCCATTGGTTTTGGTGGTGCTGTTGAAGTTGAAAGCGGACACAGTTCCCTCGCTTGCCTTATCATTTGGTTGTTGTCGGACTTTAACACTAGTGCATGTTCAGCGATGAACAATCAACTTCAAATAAAAGACACGGACATTCATATTATGATTGGGCTACCAATGGGTTCCATTGAGTTGTATGAAGCCATTTACGAGTGAAAAATCGAGAAGATTTTTAGAGGAAAAAAAGAAATGGTTGCTCTGATTTGGTTGTATTCCTAAAGGTTTGAAGAGATCATTGTTGGATAAATTAATTTCACAGCGAGCGGGAGGTGTGGAATTCAAGAGAAATTTTATAGTTTATATCGCATCTACACTTTTGATGGGCGTTAAGGGGGACACAGTATCGCTTACTGTTTTGAAATTCTTAGGCGGAGATCTGGCAAATGCATCGAATTTCAATTGGTGTTCATTTACTAGAAGGCAGCTGGTTACCTCTATTTGTAATTGGCAAAAGATGGTTGGCAAAGGTAATACTGAAGCTAGTTCTACGTTTGTGTATAAGGGTCCGATAATGGTTTTGGTCTTTATATATCTTGTGAGTTGTTTTTAGATGGAGGACTGTTGAACGTATCTTCCCAACGCTTGCAAATTGGGGCAATGATGAAATTAGAAGGAGGGTGAAGGAAGAAAAAGATGTTGGTTTTGGAAAGGGCTGTGTAGAAGGTCCTATAGTTATGGACGAGATGGATAAAAAGCAAGAGACAATGGAGGATAAGGAGGATAAAAAAGATGAGCAGGAGGAGAAGAACGATGCTAAAGAAGATCAGAACGATAATTCTTCGGTTAAGTTGTTGGCTCAGGCGGCATTGGAGTTTGCCAAGGCGTATGATAACTTTTCTTTCCAGTTGAGGAAAGCAATTGTGAAAAACTCTGATTCTGATTTTGTTAAGCAGATGGCTTCTCTGGCAGAAGCAGTTTGTGATGGGTATATTGCTACCAGACAGGAAGGCAATGTGGCGGCTAGCCAAAAGGAGGAAAAGTTAGATAGACAGGAAGTTGAAAGAGATGAGAAAAATGATGAAAAGGCATATTGCTATTCTCTATCTTCTTATTTATCATTATTGTCATCATCTTTCTTATTCTAAGCTATGTTATCAAATTTTTACTCCTTTCCGGGTTGAAAATGCTTGATCTTCTTGGCGAAATAAGCGACGAAGCCATCTTTGGAGGTGTTCCTCAAGCTTGAAAAAACTTTTAGAAAGCGTCCAATGGAAGAGGAGAGGTAAAGAAGAAGAAGGTTCATTT
Source organism: Gentiana macrophylla (assembly GCA_026214975.1). Classification (NCBI taxonomy): domain Eukaryota; kingdom Viridiplantae; phylum Streptophyta; class Magnoliopsida; order Gentianales; family Gentianaceae; genus Gentiana; species Gentiana macrophylla. The sequence continues at coordinate 53,685,375 of CM047815.1, forward strand.
TGTCGACCTACGGTGCCATCTTTCGATCTTTTGGGTTCTGATTTTGGCTCCACCCAAGAGACCACCCAAGGAGCCAAAGCAGTGTCCCCCAAAGCTTGACCACTCCTTTGAGTTGTGTTAGGCGTTCATCACGAATTGCATTTGCAAGTGGAAGTGGTACACATAGTGGAAATGGTGCATATAACGCATCACCTGTAGCCTTTGATGTTGCTCTCAATGAAGAAGACTCATTTTCTAGTCACCATCACCGACACCATTTGCAAGTGGAAGTGGTACAAAGGACACCTCCCTCGGGAAGTTGAGCATGAGGAAAATTTGAAAGCGAAGCGGAGCGTTGTTCGTTCTAATGTTTATCGATCACCGTTTTTGCGAGAGGAACATTGACATCTTCTCTCATTTGACTAAGCTTGAGAAGTATGTGATTGATTATGCTCTCTTAGACAACTCGATGAGAGGTTTGTTTTTGTTATATCAACGTCATATGCTCTTAGTGTTATTATTTAGCCAAAGGTACCATAATTCAAATTGAGTGCGTGTTCGATAATTCAAATTGATGTAGTTGAGTATGTGTTCGATAATTCAAATTGACCTCTTAAAAAGGTGATGTTTAGAGTCGTAATGTGGAGGTTGGTCTTCTAATTTTACAATTATTTTTATTCTAACATATCAGGTTCACATTTTGAACTACTATATGTATTTTCTTCTGTGATATGTGCACTTTTCGGAGTGCTAATGTTTTTGTGCACCTGTTAAGTAGTTTGGTGCACCTGGTAACTAGTTTGGTGCACCTGGTTATTGTTTTAGATGTCTCTTGGTGAGTTTGAGAAACATGTGCTAGTAGATGGATGCACTTTTTCAAGTACTAGATGCATTGTTTATTATATTAGATGCATTAGAATATTTTCTTTTTTCTGCTTTATGCATTATCTACCATGTTGTTTTTGTGTAGGGAAATTCTATTCAGCAGTGGCAAACATGAATTGACCCGCTCAGATTTGAAATCTTTAGTTGTTGGAGATAATGTTTCTCCTTGATTATATATATGTCAGTGTGACATTTTAAACAAAGGAGAGTATAACAAGTCTAGTGATTCCCCCCTACGTTTGTTTCTCTACTTGTCATCATCCGTTGATGTAAGCTCTTATATGCTATGTTTTTTTAAATTTAAAAACGTCTATTTTATGCTTATATTTTCTAACAAACATTGTATTTTTCAGCCCACTTGATGGTGTGGAGATCAATTTCAATGATGTAGACAGTAAAGAGATTGTAAAGTATATGATTTTTATTTAAAATTTATTTTCGTTTTTTGAAGTCATGTCCACTTTTGTACCTACAGATTTTTGTGCCCCACCTTACACACGTCGATCCCAATCCTATTCTCTTCTGTGCAAACTTGTCAAAATCAAAGCTTGAAGTTATTCATGCTATGAAACCAAAGTCGGTCAAATATGGTACCTATGTAAAACATGTGGTATGTGTTTCAACTTTTTTGTACCCATTATCTAATAAGTTTTTTTTATTATAATATGTTCTTTTTTATTCGTATTTGACACAGTTGGCTTTCATGGGTGAGATATTGAAAGGGAAAGCAAAAGCTTGTGAAAACCTCTTTAGGTTTGATGTTCAGGAGTTCGTGCCGAAACCTTATATTGTTGATGGTGTAGATTCGGGTGTTTACATGATGCGGTTCATGGACACTACAAAGGCATGAAGCAAGGATACACTCCATGCTTTAAAGATGTAAGAACTAGTTTTAAAATTACTTTGTTTTACAATATTCATTTCAATCAAAAAATTCACTAGGAAGGAACTCGTTATATTGTTGAGTGCTCAATTGAAGAAGTTTATTTGTAGAGCATGCTTTGGATCGACTTCCGACCAAAACATCCCTGAATTTTAAAATCAAACAATTTGCTCACTCTATGACTTGCGGATTACGATAATTTGAACCATTTTCATAACATGTGTTCTTATACTTTTATGTACTAGCTTACTCCGTCTTTTCTAATATAAGACACTTGTTTCCATGTAATAGTCACGACACCCTCAAATCGTATAGAATACACGGATGCACATCTTCTTGAATTTGTTCGTAAAAGCGACCATGCATCAATGTAAGAAATTTTTATTTATGTGTTTATGTTGCTTATTAGGTTATTTGTCAATATGTAATCGTCTTACTTATATTTTTAGTCTTATCGATACCGAATGGATGCAAGTCACTCGAAAAGGGATGATGAGTTTAAAGCCACGCTTGATTGGATAATGTATAATGTAAGTTTACTTGCATTTACAAACTTTTTTAGTTTAATTCTAAAGCTTTACTATGTTTATTCTCATTATATATTTCGACATCCTTTAATCAATACATTATAAGCATCAAAAAACTAGTAATCAATTTGCACTCAAACAATAACCAGTGCGATCAAACAACTCTTCATTTCATTCTCATTATATATTCTAACACTTATCGTATTTTAGGTGATTGATATTGTTGGAATTAAATGTTCTTTTTTTACGAATCCGAGTTTCTCTTTATGCCTACAATTGTTAAGGTAAAATTTTAAACACAAAGCAGATTTGTATAGTTTCACGAGAATGTTTTATTCTCGAGAATTTAACTTGCATTTTCTACCATTCGAGATTTGAAGCCGGATGGAAGAAAAACACTTGACAATGCATATATAAAGTTGCATTACATGCCTAATGATGGAAAAGACATCAAAAAAAAAAAAAAAACTATGTATAATGTTTATGCATCAAACAAGAGTTTGTAACGTTATACCGTACCGTTTTGTTCATTTGTTTTCTTTTTCTTCACCAACTTTGCCGCAGTGTTTATTCCTCTATTAAGCGATGACCATTGGTTTTTTGTGTTTGTGATTTGGAAGAAAACAACATTCATCTTAGACTCACTAATGCATAAAAGAAAATGGTTGCAAAGAATCGGTTTGCGGTGAAGTGGTAAGTTTTTTCTTGTGTAAAACATACATATAAGTTTTAAGTATTACGCTAATGATTTACTCATCTTTGTGATTATTTTCAAAAGAGTAATTGTTGATGCACTAGTAGATGCATTGTTAGGTGGGCTAGATGTATTGTTAGTTGTGTTAGATGCACTATTGTTAACCTTGACATATCATGCTATTGTATTAAGGTAAATATGAGAATGTTGGTTGGAGTGTATGTCTTGAAGAATATGAACTTTTGACTTACGATCATCATGAATTGAATCATAATCAAAGCTTTAGTCGGTTACAAATATCGAGAATTGACGATTTTTGACCTTGTTTTCTTGCTAGTAGAAGCGACTTACAGGATCACCTTGTCGGATCCTTCTTTCAATACCTTGTAATATCATAGGTTGTTGATTGTTTAGGTAGGTGAGTGTTCGAGGCCATTCCCTTGTTTGTCTGTTGTAATTGACTATTCTCTGCTTGATACCTTGATCTCGCTATTGTTCTTTGAACACTGTACTCATTTGTAATTTCTTTGTACTTATTGATCCATTACTCTTTTTCGTAATATATTAAATGCTTGCTTTGTGTTTGACCCTTATATGTGCTAGTATATGTATTTATTCAGATTAGTAATTTGACCTTGAATTGTTGATATTCTATAGTACTGGATCTGTAATCTAAAAGCGTGATATAGTTGTACTTTGTCTTGTTTCATTCATTTTATCATCAGTTTATACATTGCCTGCTTGTTTCAGTGCACTTATATCGTGTATTATATACTCTTTCAAAAGCGAATCTGCATGCTTATATTACTCACACCTAAATTATGTGAGTTATGTGTTATATGGCCGTGGTTGTAGTAAATATAGGTGTTTCTTTGTGTGTGCACCATGTGCGAATTAGATTGTATATATATGTGAAAGATGGAAATGAGGTTTTGTTTTTGATTTGGTGGACTGAGTTTATCGTGTTACTTTTGCAAGGTTTATAATGTTGGTGGCTATCGGCGAAAACTTTGTTGGTTATGATAAGTTAAAAGGGATGAACAAGTTTGAAGTGGTGAATGTTAAGGTGCCCAAAGAAAAGAATGGGTACTTGGTTTATATATAATTTCCTATGTTTCTTATTCTACATAGGCATGAAACAAGTTTGTTAAAAAAAAAAATTGCTGCTTGTTTTCTATGCTCAATTTGTAAGGTATGATTGTGGAGTGTATGTACTAAAATTTTTGGAAGCTACAAGCGATGAAGCGTTATGGACCAACACAAATTATTTCAAGGTATGCATAGTCAACTTGATTTAATGATTTATTTAATTATGATAATTTTGTATCATAATATTATCTATGATTCTTTGTGCGAAGTTGGATGAATACCGTTCTCGCACAATGCTCGATCTACTCGGATGGGATATGAATTTTGAAAGGTAACAAATTTTATGTCTTTTAATAATATACATCTAAATCCCGAGAGCAATATTTTAAAAGACCTTTTAAATTTTTTTAACATTTTAATAAACACTTTTCTTTATGAATTTAGTAGTTACATTAAAAATGCATTAGGTACATTAAAATTTCTATCGGATGCACTCAAAGTTGCACTTTGTAGGATTTATGATTTTTTGTTTTTGTTTTTTTGCGGTGTTTGATTTTAGTCAGTGTTATTAAAAGGGTTTTTAGTCCGAATTAGTTGGAACAAGGTCTTGATATTTGAACAAAGTGAATGGTAAATGTATGCATGTATGTATTTGGAAACAAAATTGTATCGCACAATTTGGATGTCAATGTTTTTATGAGATTGCGTTAGGGATCATATTCTCTAGTTTATATTTACGCACTTGTTCAATAAATTAGACTAATATTTACTCTTTCCGATCATTTAAAAGATACCAACATTTGGTGCACTAAAATAGTAAAGAGCGCATTAAAACACCTATCAGTGCACTCAAACAATAACCAGGTGCACTAAAATAGTGATCAGATGCACTAAAGTCATTAAAAGTGAAATGAGTCTAAATTGAATCTACATATGCACACATTCAGCCAACCCATTAAATAATTCATGCAATTAGGATTTATTCCATGATTATTCTTTTTCTTTCTTTCCTTTGAGACGGTTATCCATAGAGATTATAAGATTAAAGGTAAAAGAAAATCGGACCAAAAGTAATCGGTTACCTTTGAAACAATAACTAGGTGTACTCAAACAATAACCAGGTGCACTAAAATAGTGATCAGATGCACTAAAATCATTAAAAGTGAAATGAGTCTAAATTGAATCTACATATGCACACATTCAACCAACCCATCAAATAATTCATGCAATTAGGATTTATTCCATGATTATTTTTTTTCTTTCTTTCCTTTCGAGACGGTTATCCATAGAGATTAGAAGATTAAAGGTAAAAGAAAATCGAACCAAAAGTAATCAGGTGCACTGAAACAATAAGTAGGTGCACTCAAACAATAACCAGGTGCACTAAAATAGTGATCAAATGCACTAAAATCATTAAAAGTGAAATGAGTCTAAATTGAATCTACATTTGCACACATTCATCCAACCCATCAAATAATTCATGCAATTAGGATTTATTCCATGATTATTCTTTTTTCTTTCTTTCCTTTCGAGACGGTTATCCATAGAGATTAGAAGATTAAAGGTAAAAGAAAATCGAACCAAAAGTAATCAGTGCCTTTGAAACAATAACTAGGTGCACTCAAACAATAACCAGTGCACTAAAATAGTGATCAGATGCACTAAAATCATTAAAAGCGAAATGAGTCTAAATTGAATCTACATATGCACACATTCATCAAACCCATCAAATAATTCATGCAATTACGATTTATTCCATGATTATTCTTTTTCTTTCTTTCCTTTCGAGATCATTATCCATAGAGATTAGAAGATTAAAGGTAAAAGAAAATCGAACCAAAAAGTAATCAGTGCCTTTGAAACAATAAGTAGGTGCACTCAAACAATAACCAGTGCACTAAAATCGATCGGATGCACTAAAATCATTAAAAGCGGCGAGAATCGGAAATATAAAAAAAGCATACAGGCAAAACATCGTTTACCTTACAAAGGTGCAGTTGCTTGCAACCCCACAAGCAAAGCAGAATCGGAAAACAACACACGCAAAGCAAAAGTTAACAATAAAGCAGAATCAAAAGCAAAAGATCATGAGCTAATAGGGGATCCAAATTCATACATAGTAAGAAGGCAAACATAACAAAGTTACAAATCGCATCAAAATCAACTATAGAAACCAAATAGATAACTTGATTACTAGGTTGAAACCCAAAAGAGAGCAATCCACCATACAAAATATTGTATCTTAGGAAAAGTATGACTACTTGACAACTAGGACATATATAATCATGACAAGTAAACACCCCCTGTAGCTCTGGAACTACTCTAGTTGCTTGATAGAAGCGATGATCGATCATCTCATATATCTTCCCACCAATGTCTGTGTTTTCACTGCAAAATAAATATACTATTATAACCACTTTAAATATAATGACCTCTAATTTCTTATGTTCAAATAACCTAATACAAATGCAAATGTGGAATGTTCAACAACACTTTTATGTACTGTTGCTTCGTTGTGGCATCTTTCGTAGGAGGCGTGTGGGGCAATTTACGTAGTCATGGTATGACATTTTACCACAATAGTTGCACTTTCTTGGGTCCTCTTACGCGCTTCGATAGCTTTTTCCTTTTCCGAAATAATCCTTCTTCCCGATCTTCCAGACCCCTTGGTTTTTGACTGTTTTGGAGGAAGTATAGTAACTTCTTTTGGAAGTTTTGTTCCTAGCAATTTCTCAATCTCATCATCTTTGTTGACTTTTTTCTTCTTTTGATTTTCACAACAATCTTTAACGTCTGTGACATTCTCTCTAAAGTTACGAAGTAGTTTCAACAACTCATCTGCCTTTTCTTCATTGTCTTCAACCATAGATACACAAGCAAATGCTTCAGTGTACAACTCTCCAATCTTTTTGTTTTTAGTGTCTAATGTTGAACAATCAACAAGTAACGTTCCATCTACACTAAAAACCGGCTGACAAGTTGCGTTTTTCATCCACCTATCCAACAAGTACTCTTTCGGAACTTCATCGAAACCCTTATCTTTCAACACACAAATCGCGTGGCGACACAAGAGACCTTCTCTGGTGAACTTCTTGCAAGAGCATACCAATTTATATTCAGAGATAACAAATTGGACTATGTAATCCTTATTCATGTCCCGGTCCGTGATGATAATAGTATCTACCACACCATCTGTAGTGCTATTTTTAAACCCACATCTAAAACAAGCGAGCCTTTACCTCCTCATTGAAACTCGTAAAATATAACAGGGGTGTATATTTTAGAAGCATGCTCCTCCATTTCAAGCGGGGTAATAAGTTGAGGCGATGAATTTTTGGAATCTGCTACCAACTTGGAGTGTTTCCATCGTTGAGAATCCATTGCGCTCTCGTATCTCATGTAAAATTCAACCAAGGATAAATTGGGGTTAGTGAAGTTTCCAAAGAAACTGTTTTCAGATTCCGATCTTGAGGTCGTCCTCATAAGCCCTCCTAAGAACAAATCCCTTGAATATGCAGGGATCCAATAGGCACATAATTTCTTCATGCTATCCAACCATTCATTATCATGCAATTTGTAAGTCGAAATCATCGATGCCCATTTTTGCTCAAACTCCTGTACCTCAATGTCATCGCCCCACACACAAGCATTAATGTCTTTTAGAAAGTTGGTTTCTTTACATGTAGCCGACCCTACTTTCTCTGTCACTTTTTTCATTATATGCCACACACAAAACTTGTGTTGCGTTTTATCTCCAAAGACCCTTTCTATTCTCGCCTTGATCGCGGATCTTGATCCGTTATTATGAAGTTTGGATAACGCCCACCCATGGCCTTCAAAAAGTTTTCAAAAGCCAAACAAATGACTCTGTGGTCTCATTTGATAACAGACCAGCTCCAAAGACCACACATCTCTTATGGTTATCCACACCCGTAAATGGACCAAACACCATTTTATATTGGTTCTTATTAAAAGTTGTATCAAAGCAGCGGATCACCAAAGAGCATGTAATTTTTATAGCAATAGGATCATTGAGAATACTCTGCTCAAATTCCCATCCTTGTCCACATCAAAATCAAAGTAGAATGCAAGACACATTGCTTTTTTTTGCATAAACTTTTCAATTAACATCTCGTGCATCATACTCTTTGATAAATTTCTTGACATCTCGGAGAAGTTCTTAAAATCTTCTAATGACGCACCAATATTACGGAAACCGCTTACATGTTCCTTGAACATCTTAAATGACTTGGTCGCCCCAAAATTTACCTTTGCATTGTCAATTATCATTTTCTTATGCACGATGTTTATATCTCTAGCTTGCTTCAAATGGACCATGGTATTTGGAGTATTCGGATGGTGTGAGTGGCCTTCTATAAAAGTAGCAACCATGTATTTCCTTTGTTTTCTCTTCCTCTACACCATCTTCTATTATTTTGAAAACTATTTTAGCACGACAACCAACCCTAGTTATTGGAACCCTTCTTTGTTTCCCCTGTCAAAACTTACTTATCCCTCGCTTATTACATACATGCAACGCTTGTATATAATATTTTCATTAGGTCCTTTACCATGTTTTTCTATATCCAACTGATGTTAAACCCCGCGACTTCACTATACTTCCTATAAAACCGTATTCCTTTGTTTAGGTCATCAAACAACATCCCTACAACCGGCTTTAAATTCTCTAGAACATAGGGTATTTGATTGATAGGGTCTCTAGTGACGACAGAGTAGCTTCATAAAAACATTAAAATTTAATATCAGATGCACATTAAAAGTGACTAGATGCACTAAAATACTAATAAGATGCAATTGAACGTAAAAAGAGAGCATAAATAACTATTACCTATAGTACCATATTGTTCGACTACCTCTTACGCTAAAGGTGACTCATAGTTGATTCCTTCCACACTATCTCGCATTATTTGAATGATAAATTAAACACACCCGTTCATTTATTTTACATGATATTCTATCAAAAATATGGAAGAAGAAGTAAAATTATAAGAAAATTCACCTAGTGTACTTATGTCAGGTACAACGTCAGCTACTACCATACTTGTCAAACTAGAAGTGTTGATTTCTTCACTTAATTCTGTAGTTTCTGTAACAGAGTGAAAAGGTTATGATAACGAAAATTAAAAAATAACAACCGGATGCACTAAATCAACAACTAGTAATTCTGGTATGTCAGAGTTGATTCCCGCCACCCCATTCCCTTGATAAAACCATCTTTCCCATTCAGATAACCAAAGGCGGCGTGATTTTTGGGTCTCAATAAGCAGCGGGACTTTCCCAATCCCAACAAAGTGCATTAAGCCATTCTCGATTCTTTGTTCAAATCTTAGAAAACTCGAACTCTAGTATATTTAATGTGCAACAGATTGGTTCATTGGACATTCCAGAGGTTAATTGTGAGGATTTACGGAAGCAAGGGGAGCGAGGACATATCTAACAAGATGTTTGGGGATAAACACCCCCTCCCTCTCTCCTCTCACACCAATTTTTGGGGAAAAAATAAGGTACAGTTATGGATTTAGAGAATAAGGTACAACATGTCCCCAACTAGATGTACCTAATAATCATAATGAACTACATGATTTTGCACAGTAGATATTGTTCAGTAGACTTTTCCTTTTTTTTTTGCCCTTAAGAAAACTAGACCCCTAATACTAATCCTGGATAAGTCACTGCAAGGGAGGTTCGTTCTACAAGGTTCAACATTTTTGTCAGTTAGTATCAATGCAAATAGTGATAACTTAACTATGAAGACATTACTAATGAAATCAGCCCACAGACCATGCAACCCTCAAAGAAGTCACGGTTGCATCGCTGCTTCGTTATTATGAAGAAAATAAAGTCTTCCTCGGTTTCATCATGAAATCTATTTAGTTGTTATGAGTGAATCCGGTGATTCACCAAAGACAATCATTAATTATTCTAATTGAATCTGCGAGACGCAACTAATCCATAGCAGCAGCAACAATGTCAATGATCTCAATAAAGGTGAAAAGAGGAGAGTTTCAAGGTGCGTACATGATCAACATTCAAATCAAGCCATTTTTTACGATTATTAATTTAATACTTGCATTAGGGTCATTCCTTAAACTATAATAAGTACGGAAAGTGTCGTGACCACACAGAGATATAAACCACCTACATGTGACCTTGCCAAGCCTTTCGCCCACCCATCATATCCGCTTGGCTTCATCCTATATTTCCGATTTGCGAAATACTTGGAAGACAACAAGAAGGTCTGATTTTCTCCCTTTCTCAATTTGTTATATTTTAAGGGTCTTTAAGCGTGAAATCGGGGTCGGGTCGGCTCAGCTCGTTTACACCTGCCTACCTCCTATTTATATTCAGAATCCACAGAGTACAAGGCTACAATCAACTTAAGGATCACTAAACAATAATAAGAAAATTAACAGAGTGTTGTTGCGATGTATAACAAAGATCATCATGATGTTGACATACTCCAAATCCAAATGCTTACTATTTTTCATAAGCAGTATTTTTGTGTTGCTAGCCCTTGTCAAGGGGTCCGGGGAAGATGAAAGAAAGGTACCATTACCATAATACCATCCCTTGTTTGTTTCACATATTTGCCTATCAAAAAACAGAGCATTTTTGCTTTCTTTCTATTCTTTAAACAACAAGCTGTGAACCTGAATACTATCTACAACAAGATTCAAAATTTCTTGACTTTCAGATGGAGATTGTAACAATAGGAAAAATGCACAAATCGAAAAATTACGCTTGATAAGGTGTATTTTGTACTCTTTCATCCAAAATTGAAGTTGTGTACAAAACAATTTGAGTATTCTCCATCGCCAGATTTCCATCATCATATTCCGATTCCGAATCCATTGCTATGGTACGCAAAAAAACAATAATCAAAAATAGTTATTGTTCGCCATCACCAAAGTCGATTCAGAAAAGAAAGGCGCGTGTTACAATGCGTAGAGAATCGAAGCATTTATGTTCGATTAACACTTTTAAAAGGAAATAGATGTGCAAGAAGGCAACAATAGAGAAGGAAGAAGGAAGGTGTAAAGTGTAATCGAAGGAGGAAGAAGACTGAATAGAAGGAGGAAGGGTAGGAAGGGTAATTCAAATTGGTTTGGGTTATTAATTTAAGTGGTATGTAGGTATGTATGTATGGATAGTATGGTATGTAGGGAACCCAACCCCTATATATATATATATATATATATATATATATATATATATATATATATATATAGTTTTTAATCATTTTTCATCATATTTCATATTTTTAAGCCTTTTTTAATATATATTATTTCGATGTAATTTTTGTAATCGCATTTTTTTCATTAACACGTGGTTCCATTTGTCACTATTAATTGATAATGAGACGCAAATAACACTGACCAATTTCAGACATTATGTCTTTACTAATTGTCATACTCATCGATCGAAAATATATAAATAGTGTCATGTAATTTGTCGCTATTAATTGACATTATGATAGTAGTGACAATATACAGTGTCAGAAAATGTGTCACTATTATTTGTCACATTGATCGACAGTATATAAGTAGTGTCAGGTAATTTATCACTATTGATTGACACCGTAACTATAGTGACAACAACCAGTGTCAGATAACGTGCAACTACTAATCGACACAACGATTCACCGTAAATATATAAGTAGTGTCATTCAATTTTTCACTACTGATTGACAATGTTTCGCTACCAATTGTCACACGATACATTGTAAATACATAATTAGTGTCATTCAAGTTGACACTACTAATTATGACATCAGTGACAATACCAGAGTCATCGTAAATGTATAAGTAGTGTCGTTCACGTTGACACTATAGATTGACACTACGACAATAGTGATAATATCGGGGTCAATATAAAGAGAAGAAAATTATATAAATTATAATGAAAAAGTTATGATGATTGAAAACGTATATTAAAAGATGTGATTGATTAAAAAAATTAGATAGAATAGATTTTTTTCTCACTGTTTTGAAGTTTTTTTTTCCCTTGATGCACAACAGTTTGGAAGTTGGAACGTGAGTTACCTTTTTTTTTTTTTTGGGAAAATTATGAAAAAGGATAAAAACATTTGTGAAATTATCATTAAGGACATGAACATTTATCTTTTAGTAAAAAGGACAATTTGACAAATATATGTACTAATTTACCCTTACTAAAAGCAGTTGCAATTGTTGGTAAAAAAGATTAAAAATAAAAACAACGGAAAACATTCCCACGTTTCCAATTTTTTTTATGACCACGTTTCCACTTACATATATATATATATATATATATATATCTTACTTAATCTTTTATAATGAATAGTATATTTTAAAGTACGTTTTCAATTATCATCCTCGATTTTGATATTTTTAGATACTTTTCAATCACTTTAACACTACTAATTTTCATCGCGACAAGAGTGACAAATCGATTGTCGGATAATATGTCGCTACTAATTGTCATAGTGATAATTGGTAGTGACAAATTAAATGACACTAGTTGTGTATTATCTGTGAATCGATGTAACAATTAGTAGTGACACATTGTCTCACATTGTTTATTGTAACTATTGTCGTAGTGTCATGGTAGTGACAAATAAATGACACTAGTTGTGTATTATATGTTAATCGATGTAACATTTAGTAGTGAAACATTGGCTCGCACTGGTTATTGTCACTACTGTCGTAGTTTCAATTAATATTGACAAATTAAATGAAACTAATTATGTTATTTCGGTGAATCGGTGTGACAATTAATAGTGACACATTGTCTGACACTAATTATTGCCACTTCCGTCGATCATCACTACTAATTGTCATATATATATATATACTAGAGCCGGCAACGTGCGCTGCACGTTTTTGCCCTCATTTTTGTGGTTATTTGTGTGTAAAAATTGTCTACGTGAGTTTTAAAGCTTTTGTTAAACGGTTGTAAACACACAGTGAGATTGCCTAGCCGTTAAATAAACATGCATCTTCATTAATTGTGAGAAAACCTCATTAAAACACAGCATACACCCTAATTAAACGAAGCACGATGTACTGAATTCGAAGACTTGGAATAGATAGGCATTCCAGGCCGACTACAATACAAGCCATGAGCGATAGCGAAGTCAGATAAGCTTGACACGGAGATTGTGTACAAAAACCTTAACTGCGGAACATGTGAGAGCACCTTGTAATGGAAAAATAAAATTCAATGAGGATTTGGTTCATCCGACATATGCCCGTGAGCTAAAAAAATAGAGATTAAATGCAAATCCACTAATTAAATCATTAAGACAGAATCAAGGTGGTATAAACCACAAATTGAGCCGTAGTTCAAAGTAGCTTTAGAGCATAACAGAAATAACCGGTATAAGAACAAGTCAGCAGTGAACCTGAATGTTTCCCAAATTTTTTGCCTGCAGTTTTTCTCGGCCGTAGTTTTCTCATCATAACTGCAATCAGCTATAAAGGGATTAGTTCAAATCCAATAAACTTAGGTGAAGAGGCAAGAATAGTTAGAAAGATGCCTTGGAGATGAAAGATAGTTTTTAGCAGACCACTTTATCATATATTATCAATTCAAAAATGAAGATTTAAGGAATAAAATAAAGAGGCAAAGAGGGAAACAAAGTGTAGTTGAGAGATGGCCAAAACAACATAATGTTCGTCATCCATTTCATATGTTGAAGTGTTTAAAAATCTCAATAGCACACCTTTTCAGAATAATATGATCATCAATGGTTATGTGTTGATTATATATGTGACATTTACCAATTTAGCATTCTCAAACATAAACCAAATCCACTAAAGGGAAGAGTTAGAATTTCTAACTTATATTCCAAGAACCAGCAAACGCACCTTGCATCCATAATTGCTTCTTCAAGTCAATATTTCCATGTACCTTTTCATTGTTAATAAATTCATAAAGAAACAAACTTGCACATTTTAAATGAATTAGAAACATACCCAACCCTTTTTCAACAATTTAGCAGCAATGGTATTTTTGACCGTTATTAATGTAAAAAATGCTGTTGGAACAAGGGATGACACAAAAGATCACAGACAATAGTCAATCAAATGCTCCAACCAAATTCCAATTTCACATTGGAAGCACACAAATCAGAAGAGAAGAGTAGTAAATGAAGAGAATGCCAACACAATAGTAGTACGCTTACCGGATTGCGCAAGATGCTTCTTCGATGAAATGGTCACATGCCTAAACAAATACAAGACAACATGCACATTTATAATTATTACAAATGGTGTATGAAACACATAAATGGTCATGCTTTAATGATTAATAGTACCTTTCAACCTTGCTCTCCACTAAACCAAGCAAAGACGGTAACAAGCAAGAAAATAAGTCTAGGGTGATAACTTCCATTCTTTCCATAAGGACACTAACTACATCCGCTTGTACTGTAGATGTACCATTGACACTTTCATAAAAGCAACATGACAGATAACAACATAAATGGAAATAACCAAAAAAATGCAATAATTTTGACGTCTGTAATGATCCGGTAACTTTCTCATGGCATTTATGGCACCTTTAATATCATTCCGTTCCGAAATGCCGGATCACCTAAAGATAAGTTCATAGCATGTCTAAATGGAAAAAAATTTGGGCATACTTGAATAATGAAGTAATGTTTACATATAATATGTAGACAAAGACCAAAGTATTGTCTTCTTACCTGTAGCTTTGTCAATCGGGATCTAAATGTACTCAAGAGGAGATCATGATTTTGCATAAGATTTTCAGCTACATGATTATCACTTAGAGTTTGAATCATCCTCTCTAACAAACAACAAAGTGATTACAATGATTACCAATTACGGATGTATCCTCCTCTCTATCAAAGAATCGGGTGATTATTATCCTGCACACAGGAACATTTCACATCTCGAGTTCTGACATTTAAACAACTAAGCTCCTAAGTATGGCTCACTGAAAATTTTATTACATGTTAGCAAATAACTCGCAGGAGTAATACATCTTGCAAAAACTAAACTCCAGACACAAGTGCTCATTGGGAATTTAATATTGCAATATAGTCACAAACTTTCGAGTAAGTTACCCTGTGTCTACCCCACAATTCTATAACAAAATAGAGCCTCAACAACCCATCCAAGAACAAATTACAGAGGAAATTATAAACAATGTTTGTACAATACCCAAGAGAAAAAGGCATTCCGTGAAAGACTTATAAACAATGTTGTAAAGTACCCAAGAGAAAAGGCCGTTCCGTGAAACAAGTGTACCAAGGAATCAAGCTTCAGAGTGTCTGAAGCACCTCCTTTTACAGGAAAAGGGATTTACTTATCAGAATAGACTTAGAGATTTGACAACTTTCACAAAGTACAATCAGTCTTGGTTTACAATAATCTAATTTCCAACTCTAAAAACAGAGTATCACCATCAAAACTAATTCTTATCGAGGAAGACAGCCTTACAGATGCAGTAGATGTTTTTGCGGCACAAATTACTGAGACTTTATTTTAGAATCGGCATCGCCTTCTTCAAGGTGAGGCATCTCTTCATCAGCATCTGCAGCATCATCCTCGTCTATGCTCAACCCCAATTTAAGCATCATGTGGATTCTGTTACCAAACGTGTTGGGTTCATCTAAGCTGAAACTTGATGTCAATAGAGCGGTCTCAAAGAGCAACAGAACTAAATCCTTCACCGACTTGTCATTCTTGTCTGCATCTGCCCTTTTCCTAAGCTCAAATAACCAAACCACACAAAGTGAAATTGGAAATAAATTTAAGCCAAGAAGCAATGAAAATATACAAAGAACCCAAAAACTTACTTACAAACAAAGATCTTGAGTGCAATGGCTGAACAAACACAAATCAACAAGGCTGCAATAATGACCAAATTCACCGCAAAGTAAAAAACCATAACACAATGAGTACGCTTACCGGATTGAGCAAAATGCTTCTTCGACTAAGATATCCAAAACAACAATCGCAAAACGTTCCAGAAGGCGGCAGCGATAACATAAACATGACACACGTAAATATACTCTTGACGATTGTTCGTAAGTCTTTGAATTACCTTACTTTCCAAAAGGTTAAATTTGTTTGGGAGGAGGAAAGAGCATACCGAAGGAGGAGAGAGCTTTCGGCACCGCCGTAGTCGAACTTGAATACATTTCCACTCAAACTATACATTTGTTAACATCTTGGTCGAACAAACAAACTGGAAAGTCAAACCATTTCATGAATCAAGCAACAGAGAAAGGAATAAGGAAAAATCACATATTCACCAATCATCAGTATATGTAAACAACATCAAAAAAAAATGACTTACAGGTCTATGCTCCAGGTGGAAGAAGGAAATCAATATGCAAGCAACGCCGAAACAACCCCAATATCACCAAACCCCAATTTCTTCAACAACCTAAAATGCCCTAATCCCAATTCACCATCTTTAGCTATCACATTCTGTACTACATCCCATCTACTCCGAGAAATTCAAACACGAGAGAATTCAATAAAACGGAATCTAAAACTTCCTCTAATTATCATTTCTCACCCCTGAGTCGATTGCCATGGCATCCGCAACAGAACGACCCTCCTTCGGCTGGTTGCATGTATTCTCTCATTTACTCTGAGACTTTATTTTAGCATCAGCATCGCCTTCTTCAAGGTGAGGCATCTCTTCATCAGCATCTGCCGCATCATCCTTGTAACGCCCCGTTCCCTGATACCGAGCCCTTATCCGGAAATACGACGTTCGGCACATATATAAATAAAATTTAATTCATTTATATATGTAAGCCTACAATCAATACAATCAAAGTGTGCGGAATTTAATGCTCGGGTAATAAATATCCATAAAGATACTAGAATACGAAAAGGTACTAAAAGTCGAAAGTGTATCAAACAATACAACCGAAGTCCCTCGAAAGTCCAAACGAAATACTATGAAATAAGAAATAAAGATGAACACACGTCATCCCAAGGTACTATGAACAAAGTATATAAAATAGTGCAACATTTCAAATGTAAAAGAAAGTGCATAGAATGAAACATCAAGCTCAGAGATCCTCCTCAGGGACAAACTCCTCGTAATACTCGTACTCCTGTTCGCCTTCTCACCCCCAAGCACATACAAAGAAATGCACAAGGGTAAGTATTTAATACTCATGAAGGAAAAGAAATACGTTTAGGCTTAGAATATATAAGGTTCATTATTATTAGATTTTTACTAAAAAGGCAAGACCGACTCGATTCTACGCATAAAGGTTACATCTCCCAATATGCCTAAACTGTAACTACTTAGCTTATCTTTGCTACAACATGCTATCAAGGTGGAACGTGACATATTGAAATCTTCAGGATACAATAACCCCGGAACGTATTGAAATCTTCAGGATACAATAACCGGTTCCGATAGTATGAACATACGGCGATGCCTATAGGCTGCGCAGCCGATAGGACACTCACTTTGACTGTCTGTTCACACATCACGCTATAGATCTTCAGGATCTACCTAAGACCACATGGTGTTTAATCTTTTATCTAGCAAGTTGTGTTATATTATGTGATTAACTGACCATCCTAGTTCATTTAGATAACAATCCCTCATCGAAAGCCAAAATAAACAAGCTGGAAGACCAGCTCCAGGTGGACGCCCGTCTGAAGGCCCTGGACGCTCGTCCAAAATGGTGGACGCCCGTTCAGACATTCCCCTTTCAATCCTGTATCAAAATTGCACCTCAGACGCCCGTCCGAGGTGTCCAGACGCTCGTCCAAGGTTGGACGCCCGTCCAGAAAACCGGACGCCCGTCCGACCTGGCGATTTTCCAGAAACTGATTTTGCACATCATCGTATTCATCCGTTTTACAAACAAAAAACCCAGCCTTTCTCAACCAAATTCCACCCAAACAATCTACCATCCATACCAAAACATCATTTAACAAATAGGCATCGATTTAACACAACTTAGCTCATCAAAACGACAAGAAAATCAACACAATTACCACATATTCGAAAACTGAAACGTAAGGGTTTCTCCTTACCTAATGCAGCCCAGAAACTGATCCGAAACTCAGCAAAAATCTGCAGCTTTGGTATCCAAACTGGTATCAAAACGATCCTTGCGTTCCGTAGAATGTTTCTCCTTTGAGGAGTCTGTGCAACCGAACGACGATTAAGCCTCAAAGATCAAAAGTATCTTCTTGTTTCTCTCCCTTTTTTTTTCTCTCCTCTGATGCGCCTCTCTGATAAACCGTCCCCCTTATTTTTCTAAAAGCGATATTTGATGAGAATTAATGGGATTAACTCCCATTAATCCCTAAACCCTTTTTTTTATTTTAAAACCATTAATTCCTCTTATTTTCTTTTTCTTAGATTCAAAAAATAAAAATATAATATTCGATTTTTATTAAAAGACAAGAATGCCCTTTTCAAAGATCGGGATATTACATTCCTCCCCTTAAGAGGAGTTTCGTCCTCGAAACTTGAACGCACTCAGTAAATCCAAAACTCCGGAAATTCGTTGATCATATCACCTTCAACTTCCCAAGTTGCTTCTTCGGGCGTATGGTTGCTCCACTGAACAAGAACCAACTGAACCATCTTCCTCTTAATCATCTTTTCCTTCCTGTTCAGAATCTTAATCGGCTTTTCGTCATAAGCGAGGTTGTCCTGAAGTATCTCTGGATCCACCTGTAGACTCAACCTCTGTCTTCGTCAAACACTTCTTCAACATCGAAACATGGAAGACGTTGTGAACTCTGGACATAGACTCGGGTGGCGAAGTCTATAGGCTAAAGGTCCAATCCCTTTCCAGAATTACAAACGGTCCAACATACCTCGGGCTCAACTTTCCTTTCTGACCAAAACGCTTAACTCCTCTCATTGGTGATGCCTTCAAGTAAACACGATCACCAACCTCAAACTCAAGCGGTCTCCGCCTCGACATCCGCCCAACTTTTCGCTGTCTTGAGCTATCTGCAGATTCTTCTTCACTAATCGAACCCTCTCTTTGGCTTGCTCAACTAACTCTGGCCCGAGTGGTGTTTCTCCCCAACATCGTCCCAAAACAAAGGCGCCCCTGCATCTTCTACCATAAAAGCTTCAAACGGTGGCATGCCTATGCTCGCGTGATAATCGTTGTTGTAAGCAAACTCGCAGAATGGCGGATAATCTACCCAAGATCCGCCTACCTCCAAGACACATGCTCTAAGCATATCCTCAAGTGTCACGGATAGTCCTCTCAGATCGACCATCTTTACGAGGATGAAACGTTGTACTCAAATCCAACCGGGTACCAAATGCCTCTCAGTAAGCTCGCCAAAACCGACCGACGAACCTCGAATCCCGATCGAAACAATGGAGACTGGAACTCATGAAGCTTCACTATATTGTCCATATATAGTTCCGTCATCCTTGCCAAGGGCATATTCATCTTGAAAGGCAAGAAATGAGCCGACTTGGTTAATCTATCAACGATCACCCAAATAGAGTCATGTCCACCCTTCGTCTTAGGCAAACCCGAAATAAAGTCCATGGTGATCTTTTCCCATTTCCATTCTGGGATATCCAATGACTTAAGCATCCCGCCCGGCTTCCTATGTTCAGCTTTCACTCTCTGACAGACGTCACACTCAGAAACAAACTTAGCAATCTCTAGCTTCATTGAGGGCCACCAAAATCTTTCTTTCAAATCCCTGTACATCTTGGTAGAACCTGGGTGCACTGCAAAAGCAATCTTGTGTGCCTCTTCCATAACTCTTTGTCTCAAATCTCCAACATTAGGCACACAGAGACGATCCTAATACCACAGATTTCCACTCTGATCCAACACATAGCCAACTGTAGGCTTCTCTCTTGCAACCCTCTTCAAATCAACCAAAACTGCATCTTCATCTTGCTTTGCTCTGATCTCATCCATCAACTCTGATCTAGCCAACAACGGTGCTGCAAACTGACGGTCCTCAATCTGATCAAATCTGCTAAACTGCAAATCATCAACCCCCTTTGTGATAGCCTCAATCTTTGGGCTCTAAAGCCCTTTGGTTTCTCGCTCAAGGCATCTGCTACTATATTTGCCTTTCCGGGTGGTACTTGAATGTCCAAGTCATAGTCCTTCACGAACTCTAGCCATCTCCATTTGCCTCATATTCAAATTCTCCGAGTGAAGAAATACCTTAAACTTTTGTGATCGGTGAAGATTCTAGCCTTGACCCCATCTGAGATAGTGCCTCCAAGTCTTTAATGCGAAAACCACTGCTGCCAACTCTAAGTCGTGTGTGGGATAGTTCTTCTCATGTACTTTCAATTGCCTGGATGCATAGGCAATGACCTTTCCTCCTTGCATCAACACACAACCTAGACCCTGCCCTGAAGCGTCGGTGTAGACATCATAATCATCGAACACCTCGGGTACTGCCAATACCGGTGCTGTAGTCAACTTGTCTTTTAACAACTCAAATGCTAACTCACACTCGGGTGTCCAATCAAACTTGGTGTTCTTCTGTGTAAGTCTGGTGAGTGGAGTAGCTATCCTTGCGAAATTCTTCACAAACTTTCTGTAGTAACCAGCCAAACCCGTAAAGCTCGACCTCAAATCGTAGTCGGTGTAGGCCAACTCTTAATCGCCTCAATCTTGGCCGGATCAACTCGAATGCCATCACTGAAATGACATGACCCAAGAAGCTCACTTGGTCCAACCAAAAGTCACACTTGGAAAACTTTGCATACAATCGCTCCTTCTTCAACGTTTCCAAAACAATCCGCAGATGTTCCTCATGCTCCGCCTCGCCCCACAGAGTATACCAAAATATCATCAATGAAGACAATCACAAACTTATCTAGGTAAGGCATGAAGACCACGCATCAAATCCATAAATGCAGATGGAGCATTAGTGAGTCCAAAAGGCATAACAAGGAACTCATAATGTCCATATCTAGTGATTGAATCTTTGTCTTCGGAATATCTCGCCACTTTAACTTTTAAGCGATGGTAGCTCGACCGCAAATCAATCTTTGAAAACACTTTCCGACTCGCGAATCGATTGAGCAGATCATCTATCCTCGGTAGTGGATACTTATTCTTGATAGTCGATTGTTCAAGGCCCCGTAGTCAATACACATCCGCATGCCGCCATCCTTTGCTTCACAAACAAAGCGGTGCTCCCTAAGGTGAAATATCGGGCTGAATGATGTTCCTTTCAACATCTCCTTGAGTTGAGCCTTCAACTCCTTCAATTCAGCCGGTGCCATCTGTATGGTGCCTTGGCAACCGGTGCCGCCCCAGGACTAATCGTATCTCAAACTCAATGACCCACATGCATGCATGTTTCGGCAACTCATCCGGAAATACCTCGGGATAATCTCGACTACTCTAGTATCTTCCAACTTAGGTTTCACTTGTTCCACATCCACTCTGCATACAACAAGTAGCCCTCACATCCTTTTCGACATGCCTCGATGGCCTTGATTGGAAATGATAGGATGTCTCTTCTTGCCTGGCTCTGTAAATGTTCCTCGATAAGTCTTATCGATTTCCTGGGACTCGAAAATAACTCTCTTGGCCCTACAATCCAAGTGAACATAATTCTTGGATAGCCGTCTATCCCAAGAATCACGTCAAGTCTCGAGAAATCCATGACCGTGAAATCACTCTTACATCGATAAGGTCCTACGAACATCCACTTGTGGTATCATCTTAACCACCTTATTTACCTTGCCTAGGGGTGTAACAATCTCCATAGTATCTCTCAAAGGCTCCATAGGTAAATCTAGTTTCTTAGCAATCCTAGAGGACACAAAGGTGATTGAAGCTCTGTATCAAATAAGGCCACGACTACTAGATTGCCTACTCTTATCATACCTATCATGCATTTGTCCAATTAACTAAAGTTACAACATGTTCCAAGCATGCTATAAATAACTCAAAAGAACAAAGCAACCATAAAAGGTACCTGTGATCACATCATCCTCTGGCTCAACCTCTCTGGCATCAACAAAGAAACATCTCGCACTCGCTTACTCGGACTCGCTCTACTAGGGTGACCGCGCTCGAGCAGCTGTGCGCCTGCGTGGACAATTCTGGAGAAATGACCACCGCCACCACAAAAGAAACAACTGAGGTAGCGGTGGCCTAGGCTGCGGTGGTGCGCCAACTGGTGGCTCGACTGGCCGGTGGGGCACCACCGGTGGTGGTCTAATCATTGTCTGCGCAGAAACCTCTGAGCGAAGCTCGCCGTGGAGCCCTCTCGCCATCGCTCGACTTGTTTCAAAGCTTCTTTTATTACCAACAACCACTGTAGCTCTCTTCCTGAAAGTCTCGACTTCCAAGGCTTTATTCAGTAGCTCCGCCATATTCCTTGCTGTAAAGCCTAGCATGCCCGACTGAATCCCATATGCCAAACCGTCCTTGTAACGGGCCATCTTTCGTTCTTCCACTTGCATCAACTCCGGATAAAACCTTCCTAACTCATTGAACCGATTTGTGTACTGGGACACTGTCATGTGATTACCTTGTTCAAGTTTCAGAAACTGACTGGCTTTTTCTGCTTGTACCGTTGCCGGAAAGTACTCGTTGTAGAACATGGCTTTGAAAGCCGCCCAATCATTACCTTGCTTGCCGCTACTCGAATCGCATCTATCCAAGACTCGGTGAACCTAAAAGAAAACCGACCGCTAATCGGGCCATCTCCGTCTCGGGGACACCTATATTCTACACGATTTCTCAAAACTTCGATCCATTCTCGGCCTTTGCATGTTCCACATTCCCATAAAAATCTTGCATACGGTTTCTTCTCAGCCTAGTGTGCCAATCTACTGATGGTGCTGACTCAACAACCGGCCTAACTGGTGGGTAAACCGGAGGATAACCATAGGGCATCCTTCGCTATCGCTTTTGAAACGGTGGCCTGAAAGGCTGATAGACCGGGGGATAACCAAGGGGTACCTGCGCCGGCAGAGTACCGGGTCGGAAGCACTATAGAGGTGAGCAAGGTCGTATCCCACGAGGAATCAATCGAGTATCAAAGCCGTTTTCGAATTTAGTTTAGGTCAACCAAGATATTTCAAGTTTAATTCCACTAAAACAAAATATAAACTAAAGAGACTAAAGAGAGAAAGAGACATAGCCAAACCATGATCCAATTGATTACTTTCACCCCTCCAATCGATTAGCTTGGGAATGGGATTAACCAACCTACCAACCTCTACTTATATCGACTCATTCATGGGTGCAAACTCCTAAGCTAGTGTACGACGCCATACAACACTCGAACACCCTTTGCCCGGTTCAACAGTCCGCCTTTAAGAATTTAATTGACCGAAACAAGATTAACGCGCTAGAGTTGCCCGATTTCACAACCGATTGAAACCTCACTCCCTAATCAATCTAAACAACTCAGTTGATTATAAAGAATGATCTTAAAACCCCTTTTCCCACACCCCTTCGCAACATACATTTATAAAAGTGGTGTGTTTGTTCATGAATTAGGTGTACAAGCTAATTCAAGCATTAAGAACAAGTTTTAAGACATGAATTCATTGATATAACAACAATTAAGCACTACCCATTCCCAATTTCATCAATTAGAGGGTGATTTCTTCAATCTTCACATGATTTGGCTATGAAAAGTTTAGCTACTCATCATTAAACAAGAAATAACAAGCAAAGATGAAATTAAAGCCATAAACAAGAAAGAAACCGAAATTGGTTACCAAAATCGCAGCAAAATATGGATTACATCAAGTATCTTCAACACCCATGTCCAAAGATGGAGAAGAGAAGCCAAAATGCAAAAATCCAACAAAGAGAGCTTGAATCTAAGCTAAATTGTGTTTAATCTAAGAGAAAAGAGTGAAAGAAGAGCTAATCTAAGGGAGAGAGGGGGGAAATTTCGACCTAAAAGGGTAGAGGAGTGTCTAAGAGAGTGTGTGTGGAATTGGGTGAGAAAAAACTGTTTTTTTCTTCTAAAAAAACGCAGGTATCCATTTTGCAGTAATCTCGGTAAGTACCCAGATTAGTCTGGTAACTACCGAGATTTCTGTACATTCTGCCCAACATATGGTGAGTTCTGGTGACCACCAAGATGACTTCGGTAAGTACCAGGAATGCAGAGTTGTGAATTTAAGCTTTTTTTCTTCAACTTTTCCATCCCCGAGCTTCGGTTTCATCTTTCTAAGCCTCATGCCTCAACTTCCGGGTATACGAGTCACCTATTTCCTGCATTTCACATACCAAACAACATATCGAGCGTAAGTCGCAAGAAACATAGGGCTCAGAAAGGGCCAAAACATCGTGAAAATGTGAGATTTTCCATCTATTTGATGGTTTACCTCATAGTGAATGCTCAATGTGATTTCGCCCTATAAACGGTCTAAAACTACCCAAACCAAGCCAAAAGTGTCGTAAATGGGGGCTAAAACATGCACCGGAGCATAGTGAAGTTGACTTTCATCAACCTGCAAGGGTCTTCTTTGATAATATCTGAGCTCGATGCTCACCGTAAGGAGGGTAATCTAGGTGCTGGCGAGGATCTGCGGAGGTGCGTGGATGCCGAAAACCATACTTGAGGATAGCTCTTTGTGGTGCTGTGTGGTCACCGGTGGTGGATGGACAACCGTCCTCTCTTTGAACCGCGCCCGACTGGCCGATACTGAAGAAGGCCAAAGTGACGCCGCATGGTTAACCACAGGTGGAGGAGGTGGTGGTGAATCTCGATCTTGAAACTGCTCCGGCTCAGGTGACGGTGTAGTGTGTGAGGCGGCGGTGACAAATCGCGACGACCCCAGAGGTTTCACCCCTCTCGGATCTCGATTACCAAGAGCCAAAGTCCTCGATCTTTGTTTCTACTCATCCCGACAACCAAGAGAACCAGAGTGTTACTAAGGATCTAAAGATAAGATTGAGTTAAACTCAAAGAATAGAAGCCTAAGGAACACGTATCTACGATACCAAGCGTAACGCCCGTTCACGATACCGAGCCCTTATCCGAAATACGACGTTCGCACATATATAAATAAAATTTAATTCATTTATATATGTAAGCCTACAATCAATACAATCAAAGTGCGCGGAATTTAATGCTCGGGTAATAAATATCCATAAAGATACTAGAATCTAAAAGGTACTAAAAGTCGAAAGTGTATCAAACAATACAACCGAAGTCCCTCGAAAGTCCAAACGAAATACTATGAAATAAGAAATAAAGATGAACACACGTCATCCCAAGGTACTATGAACAAAGTATATAAAATAGTGCAACATTTCAAATGTAAAAGAAAGTGCATAGAATGAAACATCAAGCTCAGAGATCCTCCTCAGGGACAAACTCCTCGTAATACTCGTACTCTGTTTCGCTTTCTCACCCCCAAGCACATACACAGAAATGCACAAGGGTAAGTATTTAATACTCGATAAGGAAAGAAATACGTTTAGGCTTAGAATATATAAGGTTCATTATTATTAGATTTTTACTAAAAGGCAAGACCGACTCGATTCTACGCATAAAGGTTACATCTCCCAATATGCCTAAACTGTAACTACTTAGCTTATCTTTGCTACAACATGCTATCAAGGTGGAACGTGACATATTGAAATCTTCAGATACAATAACCCGGAACGTATTGAAATCTTGAGGATACAATAACCGGTTCCGATAGTATGAACATACTGGCGATGCCTATAGGCCTGCAGGCCGATAGGACACTCACTTTGACTGTCTGTTCACACATCACGCTATAGATCTTCAGGATCTACCTAAGACCACATGGTGTTTAATCTTTTATCTAGCAAGTTGTGTTATATTATGTGATTAACTGACCATCCTAGTTCATTTAGATAACAATCCTCATCGAAAGCCAAAATAAACAAAGTGGAAGACCCGGCTCAGGTGGACGCCCGTCTGAAGGCCCTGGACGCTCGTCCAAAATGGTGGACGCCCGTTCAGACATTCCCCTTTCAATCCTGTATCAAAATTGCACCTCAGACGCCCGTCCGAGGTGTCCAGACGCTCGTCCAAGGTTGGACGCCCGTCCAGAAAACCGGACGCCCGTCCGACCTGGCGATTTTCCAGAAACTGATTTTGCACATCATCGTATTCATCCGTTTTACAAACAAAAAACCCAGCCTTTCTCAACCAAATTCCACCCAAACAATCTACCATCCATACCAAAACATCATTTAACAAATAGGCATCGATTTAACACAACTTAGCTCATCAAAACGACAAGAAAATCAACACAATTACCACATATTCGAAAACTGAAACGTAAGGGTTTCTCCTTACCTAATGCAGCCCAGAAACTGATCCGAAACTCAGCAAAAATCTGCAGCTTTGGTATCCAAACTGGTATCAAAACGATCCTTGCGTTCCGTAGAATGTTTCTCCTTTGAGGAGTCTGTGCAACCGAACGACGATTAAGCCTCAAAGATCAAAAGTATCTTCTTGTTTCTCTCCTTTTTTTCTCTCCTCTCGATGCGCCTCTCTCGATAAACCGCCCCCTTATTTTTCTAAAAGCGATATTTGATGAGAATTAATGGGGATTAACTCCCATTAATCCCTAAACCCCCTTTTTTATTTTAAAACCATTAATTCCTCTTATTTTCTTTTTCTTAGATTCCAAAAAATAAAAATATAATATTCGATTTTTATTAAAAGACAAGAATGCCCTTTTCGAAAGATCGGGATATTACATTCCTCCCCTTAAGAGGAGTTTCGTCCTCGAAACTTGAACGATACTGGTAAATCCAAAACTCCGGAAATTCGTTGATCATATCACCTTCAACTTCCCAAGTTGCTTCTTCGGCGTATGGTTTGCTCCATGAACAAGAACCAATCGAACCATCTTCCTCTTAATCATCTTTTCCTTCCTGTTCAGAATCTTAATCGGCTTTTCGTCATAAGCGAGGTTGTCCTGAAGTATCTCTGGATCCACTGTAGACTCAACCTCTGTCTTCGTCAAACACTTCTTCAACATCGAAACATGGAAGACGTTGTGAACTCGGACATAGACTACGGCGCAATCAAGTCTATAGGCTAAAGGTCCAATCCTTTCCAGAATTACAAACGGTCCAACATACCTCGGGCTCAACTTTCCTTTCTGACCAAAACGCTTAACTCCTCTCATTGGTGATGCCTTCAAGTAAACACGATCACCAACCTCAAACTCAAGCGGTCTCCGCCTCGACATCCGCCCAACTTTTTCGCTGCTGTCTTGAGCTATCTGCAGATTCTTCTTCACTAATCGAACCCTCTCTTTGGCTTGCTCAACTAACTCGCCCAGTTGGTGGTGTTTCTCCCAACATCGCCCCAAAACAAAGGCGCCCTGCATCTTCTACCATACAAAGCTTCAAACGGTGGCATGCCTATGCTCGCGTGATAATCGTTGTTGTAAGCAAACTCTGAATCGGCGAGATAATCTACCCAAGATCCGCCTACCTCCAAGACACATGCTCTAAGCATATCCTCAAGTGTCTGGATAGTCCTCTCAGGATCGACCATCTTTACGAGGATGAAACGCTGTACTCAAATCCAACCGGTACCAAATGCCTCTCGTAAGCTCTGCCAAAACCGATCGACGAACCTCGAATCCCGATCGAAACAATGGAGACTGGAACTCCATGAAGCTTCACTATATTGTCCATATATAGTTCCGTCATCCTTGCAAAGGCATATTCATCTTGAAAGGCAAGAAATGAGCCGACTTGGTTAATCTATCAACGATCACCCAAATAGAGTCATGTCCACCCTTCGTCTTAGGCAAACCCGAAATAAAGTCCATGGTGATCTTTTCCCATTTCCATTCTGGGATATCCAATGACTTAAGCATCCCGCCCGGCTTCCTATGTTCAGCTTTCACTCTCTGACAGACGTCACACTCAGAAACAAACTTAGCAATCTCTAGCTTCATTGAGGGCCACCAAAATCTTTCTTTCAAATCCCTGTACATCTTGGTAGAACACGGGTGCACTTTGCAAAAGCAATCTTGTGTGCCTCTTCCATAACTCTTTGTCTCAAATCTCCAACATTAGGCACACAGAGACGATCCTAATACCACGATTTCCACTGATCCAACACATAGCCAACTGTAGGCTTCTCTCTTGCAACCCTCTTCAAATCAACCAAAACTGCATCTTCATCTTGCTTTGCTCTGATCTCATCCATCAACTCTGATCTAGCCAACAACGGTGCTGCAAACTGACGGTCCTCAATCTGATCAAATCTGCTAAACTGCAAATCATCAACCCCCTTTGTGATAGCCTCAATCATCGGGCTCTAAAGCCACTGGTTTCCTGCTCAAGGCATCTGCTACTACATTTGCCTTTCCCGGGTGGTACTGAATGTCCAAGTCATAGTCCTTCACGAACTCTAGCCATCTCCGCTGCCTCATATTCAAATTCTCCTGAGTGAAGAAATACCTTAAACTTTTGTGATCGGTGAAGATTCTAGCCTTGACCCCATACAGATAGTGCCTCCAAGTCTTTAATGCGAAAACCACTGCTGCCAACTCTAAGTCGTGTGTGGGATAGTTCTTCTCATGTACTTTCAATTGCCTGGATGCATAGGCAATGACCTTTCCTCCCTGCATCAACACACAACCTAGACCCTGCCCTGAAGCGTCGGTGTAGACATCATAATCATCGAACACCTCGGTAGTCTTCGCCAATACCGGTCTTTGTAGTCAACTTGTCTTTTAACAACTCAAATGCTAACTCACACTCGGGTGTCCAATCAAACTTGGTGTTCTTTACGTGTAAGTCCGGTGAGTGGAGTAGCTATCCTTGCGAAATTCTTCACAAACTTTTCAGTAGTAACCACCAAACCCGTAAAGCTCGACCTCGACTCAAATCGTAGTCGGTGTAGGCCAACTCTTAATCGCCTCAATCTTGGCGGATCAACCTGAATGCCATCACCTGAAATGACATGACCCAAGAAGCTCACTTGGTCCAACCAAAAGTCACACTTGGAAAACTTTGCATACAATCGCTCCTTCTTCAACGCGTTTCCAAAACAATCCGCAGATGTTCCTCATGCTCGCCTCGTCCCCTAGAGTATACCAAAATATCATCAATGAAGACAATCACAAACTTATCTAGGTAAGGCATGAAGACCCGCTGCATCAAATCCATAAATGCAGATGGAGCATTAGTGAGTCCAAAAGGCATAACAAGGAACTCATAATGTCCATATCTATCTAGAATCAATGTCTTCTTGAATATACGCCACTTTAACTTTTAACTGATGGTAGCCTGACCGCAAATCAATCTTTGAAAACACTTTCCGACCCTGCAACTGATTGAACAGATCATCTATCCTCGGTAGTGGATACTTATTCTTGATAGTCAGATTGTTCAAGGCCCTGTAGTCAATACACATCCGCATGCTGCCATCCTTTTGCTTCACAAACAAAATCGGTGCTCCCAAGGTGAAATGATGGGCTGAATGATGTTCCTTTCAACATCTCCTTGAGTTGAGCCTTCAACTCCTTCAATTCAGCCGGTGCCATCCTGTATGGTGCCTTGGCAGCCCAGTGCCGCCCACAGGACTAATCGTATCTCAAACTCAATGACCCTGTCTGGCATGTTTCCTGGCAACTCATCTGGAAATACCTCGGGATAATCTCTGACTACTCTAGTATCTTCCAACTTAGGTTTCACTTGTTCCACATCCACTGCGTACAACAAGTAGCCCTCACATCCTTTCGACATGCCACGATGGCCTTGATCATGAAATGATAGGATGTCTCTTCTTGCCTGGCCTGTAAATGTTCCCCTGATAAGTCTTATCTGATTTCCCTGGGACTCTGAAAATAACTCTCTTGGCCCTACAATCCAAGTGAACATAATTCTTGGATAGCCAGTCTATCCCAGAATCACGTCGAAGTCCGAGAAATCCATGACCGTGAAATCACTTTACACCGATAAGGTCCTACCGAACATCCACTTGTGGTATCATCTTAACCACCTTATTTACCTTGCCTAGGGGTGTAACAATCTCCATAGTATCTCTCAAAGGCTCCATAGGTAAATCTAGTTTCTTAGCAATCCTAGAGGACACAAAGGTGATTGAAGCTCTCTGTATCAAATAAGGCCCGACTACTAGATTGCCTACTCTTATCATACCTATCATGCATTTGTCCAATTAACTAAAGTTACAACATGTTCCAAGCATGCTATAAATAACTCAAAAGAACAAAGCAACCATAAAGGTACTGTGATCACATCATCCCTCTGGCTCAACCTCTCTGGCATCAACAAAGAAACATCGCACTCGCTTACTCGGACTGCTCTACTAGGCCGACTGCTCGAGCAGGCTGCCGCCTGCGTGGACAATTCCTGGAGAAATGACCCTGCTCACCACAAAAGAAACAACCTGAGGTAGCCGGTGGCCTAGCTGCCGGTGGTGCGCCAACTGGTGGCCTGACTGCTGGTGGGGCACCACCCGGTGGTCTAGCTGGCTTTGTCTGTCTGCAGAAACCTCTCGAAGCCGCCGCTTTGTGGAGCCCTCGCCATCGCTACGACTTGTTTCAAAGCTTCTTTTATTACCAACAACCATCGTAGCTCTCTTCCGAAAGTCTCGACTTCAAGGCTTTATTGATAGCTCGCCATATTCCTTGCGGTAAAGCCTAGCATGCCCGATCAATCCCATATGCCAAACCGTCCTTGTAACGGGCCATCTTTCGTTCTTCCACTTGCATCAACTCCGGATAAAACCTTCCTAACTCATTGAACCGATTTGTGTCTTGGGACACCGTCATGTGATTACCTTGTTCAAGTTTGTAAATCGATCGCTTTTTTTTTCGCTTGTACCGTTGCCGGAAAGTACTCGTTGTAGAACATGGCTTTAAAAGCCGCCAATCTCATTACCTTGCCGCTGCTCTCGAATCGCATCTATCCAAGACTCGGTTGAACCTAAAAGAAAACCGACCGCTTAATCGGGCCATCTCCGTCTCGAGGACACCTATATTCCTACACGATTTCTCAAAACTTCGATCCATTCCTCGCCTTTGCATGTTCCACATTCCCATAAAAATCTTGCATACGGTTTCTTCTCACCTAGTGTGCCAATCATCGATGGTCTTGACTCAACAACCGGCCTAGCGGTGGGTAAACCGGAGGATAACCATAGGGCATCTGCTGCTACTGCTGAAACGGTGGCCTGAAAGGCTGATAGACCGGGGGATAACCAAGGGGTACCTGCGCCGGCAGAGTACCGGGTCGGAAGCACTATAGAGGTGAGCAAGGTCGTATCCCACGAGGAATCAATCGAGTATCAAAGCCGTTTTCGAATTTAGTTTAGGTCAACCAAGATATTTCAAGTTTAATTCCACTAAAACAAAATATAAACTAAAGAGACTAAAGAGAGAAAGAGACATAGCCAAACCATGATCCAATTGATTACTTTCACCCCTCCAATCGATTAGCTTGGGAATGGGATTAACCAACCTACCAACCTCTACTTATATCGACTCATTCATGGGTGCAAACTCCTAAGCTAGTGTACGACGCCATACAACACTCGAACACCCTTTGCCCGGTTCAACAGTCCGCCTTTAAGAATTTAATTGACCGAAACAAGATTAACGCGCTAGAGTTGCCCGATTTCACAACCGATTGAAACCTCACTCCCTAATCAATCTAAACAACTCGCTTGATTATAAAGAATGATCTTAAAACCCTTTTCCCACACCCCTTCGCAACATACATTTATAAAAGTGGTGTGTTTGTTCATGAATTAGGTGTACAAGCTAATTCAAGCATTAAGAACAAGTTTTAAGACATGAATTCATTGATATAACAACAATTAAGCACTACCCATTCCCAATTTCATCAATTAGAGGGTGATTTCTTCAATCTTCACATGATTTGGCTATGAAAAGTTTAGCTACTCATCATTAAACAAGAAATAACAAGCAAAGATGAAATTAAAGCCATAAACAAGAAAGAAACCGAAATTGGTTACCAAAATCATGAAAGAAAATATGGATTACATCAAGTATCTTCAACACCCATGTCCAAAGATGGAGAAGAGAAGCCAAAATGCAAAAATCCAACAAAGAGAGCTTGAATCTAAGCTAAATTGTGTTTAATCTAAGAGAAAAGAGTGAAAGAAGAGCTAATCTAAGGGAGAGAGGGGGGAAATTTCGACCTAAAAGGGTAGAGGAGTGTCTAAGAGAGTGTGTGTGGAATTGGGTGAGAAAAACTATTTTTTTCTTCTAAAAAAGCGCAGTATCCATTTTGCGATAATCTCGGTAAGTACCAGATTAGTCCGGTAACTACCGAGATTCTGCTGACATTCCGCCCCAACATATGGTGAGTTACGGTGACCACTAAGATGACTTCGGTAAGTACCAGGAATGCAGAGTTGTGAATTTAAGCTTTTTCTTCAACTTTTCCATCCCCGAGCTTGGTTTCATCTTTCTAAGCCTCATGCCTCAACTTCCGGGTATACGAGTCACCTATTTCCTGCATTTCACATACCAAACAACATATCGAGCGTAATTCTGCAAGAAACATAGGGCTCGTAAAGGGCCAAAACATCGTGAAAATGTGAGATTTTCCATCTATTTGATGGTTTACCTCATAGTGAATGCTCAATGTGATTTCGCCCTATAAACGGTCTAAAACTACCCAAACCAAGCCAAAAGTGTCGTAAATGGGGGCTAAAACATGCACCGGAGCATAGTGAAGTTGACTTTCATCAACCTGCGGCTGCTGCTGATAGTAATACGGAGCCTGATGCTCAGCCTGGTAAGGAGGGTAATCTAGGTACTGCTGAGGATACTGCGGAGGGTACTGTGGATGCTGAAAACCATACTGAGGGATAGCCTGCTGTGGTGCCTGTGTCACTGGTGGTGGATGGACAAGCGTCCTCTCTTTGAAGCGCCCGACACTGGCCGATACGAAGAAGGCCAAAGTGACGCCGCATGGTTAACCACAGGTGGAGGAGGTGGTGGTGAATCACGATCTTGAACTGCGCCGGCTCAGGGACGGTGTAGTTTGTGAGGCGGCGGTGACAAGCTCGCGACGACCCCAGAGGTTTCACCCCTCTCGGATGTCACGATTACCAAGAGCCAAAGTCCTCGATCTTGTGTTTCTACTCATCCCGACAACCAAGAGAACCAGAGTGTTACTAAGGATCTAAAGATAAGATTGAGTTAAACTCAAAGAATAGAAGCCTAAGGAACACGTATCTACGATACCAATCTGTAACGCCCGTTCACGATACCGAGCCCTTATCCGAAATACGACGTTCGGCACATATATAAATAAAATTTAATTCATTTATATATGTAAGCCTACAATCAATACAATCAAAGTGCGCGGAATTTAATGCTCGGGTAATAAATATCCATAAAGATACTAGAATACGAAAAGGTACTAAAAGTCGAAAGTGTATCAAACAATACAACCGAAGTCCCTCGAAAGTCCAAACGAAATACTATGAAATAAGAAATAAAGATGAACACACGTCATCCCAAGGTACTATGAACAAAGTATATAAAATAGTGCAACATTTCAAATGTAAAAGAAAGTGCATAGAATGAAACATCAAGCTCAGAGATCCTCCTCAGGGACAAACTCCTCGTAATACTCGTACTCCTGTTCGCCTTCTCACCCCCAAGCACATACAACAGAAATGCACAAGGGGTAAGTATTTAATACTCAGTAAGGAAAAGAAGTACGTTTAGGCTTAGAATATATAAGGTTCATTATTATTAGATTTTTACTAAAAAGGCAAGACCGACTCGATTCTACGCATAAAGGTTACATCTCCCAATATGCCTAAATCAGAACTACTTAGCTTATCTTTGCTACAACATGCTATCAAGGTGGAGCGTGACATATTGAAATCTTCAGATACAATAACCCGGAACGTATTGAAATCTTGAGGATACAATAACCGGTTCCGATAGTATGAACATACGGCGATGCCTATAGGCCTGCAGGCCGATAGGACACTCACTTTGACTGTCTGTTCACACATCACGCTATAGATCTTCAGGATCTACCTAAGACCACATGGTGTTTAATCTTTTATCTAGCAAGTTGTGTTATATTATGTGATTAATCGACCATCCTAGTTCATTTAGATAACAATCCTCATCGAAAGCCAAAAAAAACAAGTTGGAAGACCGGCTCAGGTGGACGCCCGTCTCGAAGGCCCTGGGCGCTCGTCCAAAATGGTGGGACGCCCGTTCGGACATTCCCCTTTCAATCTGTATCAAATTGCACCTCAGGACGCCCGTCCGAGGTGTCCAGACGCTTCGTCAAGGTTGGGCGCCCGTCCGTAAAACCGGACGCCCGTCCGACTGGCGATTTTCCGTAAAAGCGATTTTGCATCATCATCGTATTCATCCGTTTTACAAACAAAAACCCAGCCTTTCTCAACCAAATTCCACCCAAACAATCTACCATCCATACCAAAACATCATTTAACAAATAGGCATCGATTTAACACAACTTAGCTCATCAAAAGCGACAAGAAAATCAACACAATTACCACATATTCGGCGAAACGTAGGGTTTCTCCTTACCTAATGCAGCCCAGAACCGATCCGAAACTCAAGAAAATCTGCGGCTTTGGTATCCAAATCGGTATCAAAACGATCCTTGCGTTCGTAGAATGTTTCTCCTTTGAGAGTCTGTGCAACCGAGCGACGATTAAGCCTCAAAGATCAAAAGTATCTTCTTTTCTTTCTCTTTTTTTTTTCTCTCCTCTGATGCGCCTCTCTGATAAACCGTCCCCCTTATTTTTCTAAAACTGATATTTGATGAGAATTAATGGGGATTAACTCCCATTAATCCCTAAACCCCCTTTTTTTTATTTTAAAACCATTAATTCCTCTTATTTTCTTTTTCTTAGATTCCAAAAAATAAAAATATAATATTCCGATTTTTATTAAAAGACAAGAATGCCCTTTTCGAAAGATCGGGATATTACATTCCTCCCCCCTTAAGAGGAGTTTCGTCCTCGAAACTTGAACGTACCTGGTAAATCCAAAAACTCCGGAAATTCGTTGATCATATCACCTTCAACTTCCCAAGTTGCTTCTTCGGGCGTATGGTTGCTCCACTGAACAAGAACCAACTGAACCATCTTCCTCTTAATCATCTTTTCCTTCCTGTTCAGAATCTTAATCGGCTTTTCGTCATAAGCGAGGTTGTCCTGAAGTATCTCTGGATCCACTGTAGACTCAACCTCTGTCTTCGTCAAACACTTCTTCAACATCGAAACATGGAAGGCGTTGTGAACTCGGACATAGACTCGCAAGCCCGAAGTCTATAGGCTAAAGGTCCAATCCTTTCCGTAATTACAAACGGTCCAACATACCTCGGGCTCAACTTTCCTTTTCGACCAAAAAACGCTTAACTCCTCTCATTGGTGATGCCTTCAAGTAAACACGATCACCAACCTCAAACTCAAGCGGTCTCCGTCGACATCGCCCAACTTTTACGCTGTCTTGAGCTATCTGCAGATTCTTCTTCACTAATCGAACCTCTCTTTGGCTTGCTCAACTAACTCGGCCCGGTGAGTGTTTCTCCCAACATCGTCCCAAAACAAAGGCGTCCCCGCATCTTCTACCATACAAAGCTTCAAACGGTGGCATGCCTATGCTCGCGTGATAACCGTTGTTGTAAGCAAACTCTCAGAATCGGCGGATAATCTACCCAAGATCCGCCTACCTCCAAGACACATGCTCTAAGCATATCCTCAAGTGTCGGATAGTCCTCAGCATCGACCATCTGTCTCGAGGATGAAACGTCAGTACTCAAATCCAACCGAGTACCAAATGCCCTCTGTAAGCTCTGCCAAAACCGACTGACGAACCTCGAATCCCGATCAGAAACAATGGAGACTGGAACTCCATGAAGCTTCACTATATTGTCCATATATAGTTCCGTCATCCTTGCCAAGGGCATATTCATCTTGAAAGGCAAGAAATGAGCCGACTTGGTTAATCTATCAACGATCACCCAAATAGAGTCATGTCCACCCTTCGTCTTAGGCAAACCCGAAATAAAGTCCATGGTGATCTTTTCCCATTTCCATTCTGGGATATCCAATGACTTAAGCATCCCGCCCGGCTTCCTATGTTCAGCTTTCACTCTCTGACAGACGTCACACTCAGAAACAAACTTAGCAATCTCTAGCTTCATTGAGGCCACCAAAATCTTTCTTTCAAATCCTCAGCACATCTTGGTAGAACACAGGTGCCTTTGCAAAAGCAATCTTGTGTGCCTCTTCCATAACTCTTTGTCTCAAATCTCCAACATTAGGCACACAGAGACGATCCTAATACCACAGATTTCCACTGATCCAACACATAGCCAATCAGAGGCTTCTCTCTTGCAACCCTCTTCAAATCAACCAAAGCGCATCTTCATCTTGCTTTGCTCGATCTCATCCATCAACTCGATCTAGCCAACAACGGTCTTTAAACCGACGGTCCTCAATCGATCAAATCCGCTAAAGCGCAAATCATCAACCCTCTTTGTGATAGCCTCAATATCGGGCTCTAAAGCCCTTTGGTTTCCTTTCAAGGCATCTGCTACTATATTTGCCTTTCCGGGTGGTCTTGAATGTCCAAGTCATAGTCCTTCACGAACTCTAGCCATCTCCGCCGCCTCATATTCAAATTCTCCGAGTGAAGAAATACCTTAAACTTTTGTGATCGGTGAAGATTCTAGCCTTGACCCCATCTGAGATAGTGCCTCCAAGTCTTTAATGCGAAAACCACTGCCGCCAACTCTAAGTCGTGTGTGGGATAGTTCTTCTCATGTACTTTCAATTGCCTGGATGCATAGGCAATGACCTTTCCTCCTTGCATCAACACACAACCTAGACCACCGCCTGCAGGCGTCGGTGTAGACATCATAATCATCGAACACCTCGGGCACGCCAATACCGGTCTTTGTAGTCAACTTGTCTTTTAACAACTCAAATGCTAACTCACACTCGGGTGTCCAATCAAACTTGGTGTTCTTACGTGTAAGTCCGGTGAGTGGAGTAGCTATCCTTGCGAAATTCTTCACAAACTTTCAGTAGTAACCACCAAACCCGTAAAGCTCTCGACCTCAAATCGTAGTCGGTGTAGGCCAACTCTTAATCGCCTCAATCTTGGCCGGATCAACTGAATGCCATCACACGAAATGACATGACCCAAGAAGCTCACTTGGTCCAACCAAAAGTCACACTTGGAAAACTTTGCATACAATCGCTCCTTCTTCAACGTTTCCAAAACAATCCGCAGATGTTCCTCATGCTCCGCCTCGTCCCTAGAGTATACCAGAATATCATCAATGAAGACAATCACAAACTTATCTAGGTAAGGCATGAAGACCATTGCATCAAATCCATAAATGCAGATGGAGCATTAGTGAGTCCAAAAGGCATAACAAGGAACTCATAATGTCCATATCTAATCTTGAATCTTTGTCTTGAATATCGCCACTTTAACTTTTAATCGATGGTAGCGACCGCAAATCAATCTTTGAAAACACTTTCCGACCTCGCAGGCGATTGAATGGATCATCTATCCTCGGTAGTGGATACTTATTCTTGATAGTCGATTGTTCAAGGCCCCTGTAGTCAATACACATCCGCATCTTCGCCATCCTTTTGCTTCACAAACAAAATCGGTGCTCCCAAGGTGAAATCTTGGGCTGAATGATGTTCCTTTCCAACATCTCCTTGAGTTGAGCCTTCAACTCCTTCAATTCAGCCGGTGCCATCTGTATGGTGCCTTGGCAGCTGGTGCCGCCACAGGACTAATCGTATCTCAAACTCAATGACCATGCTCGCATGTTTCTGGCAACTCATCTGGAAATACCTCGGGATAATCTCTGACTACTCTAGTATCTTCCAACTTAGGTTTCACTTGTTCCACATCCACTGCGTACAACAAGTAGCCCTCACATCCTTTCTGACATGCCCTGATGGCCTTGACTGCGGAAATGATAGGATGTCTCTTCTTGCCTGGCCTGTAAATGTTCCCCTGATAAGTCTTATCTGATTTCCCTGGGACTCTGAAAATAACTCTCTTGGCCCTACAATCCAAGTGAACATAATTCTTGGATAGCCAGTCTATCCCAAGAATCACGTCGAAGTCTGAGAAATCCATGACCGTGAAATCACTCTTACACTGATAAGGTCCTACCGAACATCCACTTGTGGTATCATCTTAACCACCTTATTTACCTTGCCTGGGGTGTAACAATCTCCATAGTATCTCTCAAAGGCTCCATAGGTAAATCTAGTTTCTTAGCAATCTAGAGGACACAAAGGTGATTGAAGCTCTGTATCAAATAAGGCCCACGACTACTAGATTGCCTACTCTTATCATACCTATCATGCATTTGTCCAATTAACTAAAGTTACAACATGTTCCAAGCATGCTATAAATAACTCAAAAGAACAAAGCAACCATAAAAGGTACTGTGATCACATCATCCTCTGGCTCAACCTCTGCGGCATCAACGACAAACATCTCGCACCGCTTACTCGGACTGCTCTACTAGGGTGACTGCTGAGCAGCATGGCCGCCTGCGTGGACAATTCTGGAGAAATGACCCTGCTCACCACAAAAGAAACAACCTTATATATACTACCTTATATGATATATATATATATATATATATATATATATATATATATATATATATATATATATATATAGTGTAGTTCCTTTTAGTGCGGCGGCTGATAGTGGGTATGCGGCTGATAGTGGGTAGAAGTCGTTTGTGCAGTTTTTTGTTTTTTTTAATTGATTTAAGGGGTATTTTGGTACTTAATACCTAAAAATTGTCCTTTTTACTAAAAAATAAATGTGCATGTCCTTAATGCTAATTTTACAAATGTTTTTGTCCTTTAAAATAATTCTCACTTTTTTTTATCAGAAACGTGGGGAGTTTTGAAAAAAAAATAAGAAAATGAGCAATTTTGTCAATACACAGTGAAAAATGTCCTTCTTACTCAAAGAATAATATTCATGTCTTATTTGCTAATCTCATAAATGTTTTTGTCTTTTTTTCATAATTTTCCCATTTTGTTTCTTGTTTAGTTTATTGTATTGTAAATTTATATGAATTCAACTCGTGAGTTTTAACCCTAACCGATGAAAAAACATGAAGGAAAACAAAAACAAACAAAAAATAAAACATAGACAAAATACGTGATTACCCTAGCATCTGGTTTTTCCACATCGGTTTTTCTGAACTAAGGTTTTAAAGAGGCGAGGGAAGTAATTGCGGATGCATGTTTTTTTGAGGAGGGGAGTGACCCATGAATCTTGTATCTTTCTCTTCCAAATTCAATAAAATTACAAGGTTAAAAAAAGGGACAAAATATGTGATTAAGTCAATGTGACTTTACATACACAGACAAAATATAACATAACAGTATTAGTCTCAGACAATTGTCTGGAATACTTTACGAAAGGAAAAATAAATATAGATATATATATACAACATAATAGTAGCATTATAATGAACCTAAATCACAAAAGGTAAACATTAAGCTGTAAACAATATAATATAATAGTACTATATTACATGTTATATCATTATTATAATTATTAAATACAATACGAATGTTATAGCTATAATCATCAAAAAAAAATTGTAACCGCTACCGCAAAGAGCATGTAATTAAGCTCATGGAGCTCATGGATGACGTTTGTACTTAAACCAAGTTCCATTTATAAATTGTCTAGTCACTCGTATTCTCATAATATCTCGCACGCAAAATGCATTAATAAAATATCGTATATATTTACTCCAATTCAACCTCTCAATAAATGCACATACACCCAATCCAAAATTAAATAAATAAATGAACATATTATCGACACGTATCTACTTACACATATACTACAGGATAGAACTATATTATATCATAAAAAAAATAAATCCTGTAGCAAATGGATAACAAACAAAATCTGTTTTTCAAGGTGTCCATTTTGTGGTATGGTAATTGGTATGTGAGTTGGGAATAATATAAACTTATTAAATTGATAACTAGTAGAATTTGAATTTGGCTAGTTCCAGTATAATTGGAAAGGAGACTTTATATAGCTTTTATTATTCAATATAAAACGCACCAAGCCGAGAATAGAAGAAAATCCATTTCATTGTTATGGAGTCAAAATATAGAAGTTTTTTTTTTGAGGGGAAATATAGAAAGTATATGCATGATATTCTCTAATAAATATTTCACCACAATAAATGAATAAATAAATAGTTCAATAAAAACACCAAAGCCGCCAGAGATTTTCTTTCACAGGACATGTATATACTGTATTACAAAATATGACCAGATTCATTGGACCTATATATGAGGAAATAACTATCACAATTTTCATATTTTATGTCTTGACTTTTTGTGGAGATTAGTAATTCTACGTATATGCTCAACCACATCCACATCCACATTTACAAGTCAATAGAAGACCAACATATGGATATTTATCAATCTATTAATAAATCAGATAACATTATTTTCACCCTATAAAGCATTTACAAAATGACTGTGATGTGCCCTAGCAGCCCTACACCCGAATAGTGTATATAACCATTACAAAGCATAGTTATTGGTGGTATATTCTAGTCTTTGTTAAGCGAACAGAAGTAGTTTCGTGAAACAAAGTTCGTGTTCATTTCGTTAGTGTTCGTGATCGTTTGTTCGTTTAATTTTAACGGTTTGAGCTCGAAACATGATTGTAGGCTCGTTTGCTTAACGAACGAACACGAGCTTGGTTCGTGAACGTTCTATTATGTTCGCGAACGCGCTTATATAAATACATCAATTTACTGATGAACTATGACTCAAAAGAGGATAATTCATTCATTCATCTGATAGATATTATAGATTGAATTTATATAATATTTAGATATTTTTATAGTAATTTTAGTTGTGTAATATATGTAATTTTAATGTCTAACTTGTTATTTTACATTTACACTTTATGTTTTATATTTTAACGAACCGAACTCGAGCCGAATTCGAGTCAAACTCGAGGCGAATTCGAGCCAAACTCGAGCCGAAAGACAAAAAATATGTTTAACGAGCCGAGCTCGAACACGAGCTCGAACATTTCATCTTTTAAATGAGCCGAGCTCGAACGTAATTTTTTGTTCGTTTAACAAACGAACGAGCTCGTGAGCTAAACGAGCTCGAGTTCGAACCACCAATACTCGGCTCGGCTTGGCTCGGCTCGTTAACAGTTCTAATATGCATAAGTTGTAACATCCCGCTCTCGGATACCGAGCCTTTATCCGGAATAGAACTGTCACGGATTTTATCTAACAAAACAACAAGTAATAAAATTTATAAATCCGGTATTCCCCAAGTGTAGGGATCGTAGTATAGCGATTAATACCGGAGTCGGTCACAGGGAATCGGGGTATCTAGTTCATTAATTTTCCTAATCTTGATACTATTATTATTAAACCTAATATAATAGAACGGAAAGATAAATCGAGCAGAGGATTGATGATCCAAAGCCGGGAAGGATAAAAGCGGCGAAATCTAAACTATAAACTATAAAATAAACAAGTAAACAAGAAGATGATCATGGTGATTAAACAACGAACAAACAATAATCCACCGATCCCGCAACCTCTATTTCCACTCTAAAGTTATCTTGTGATGATTTAATTAAAGATGTGGTTCACCTAACAAAGGTATGAATTTCTACTCTCGTAGATAATTCGCCTATCAATCTCTCATCTCTCGATATATAAGATTGACGCTCTCAAAACAAGGTGTAAGATCTCTCAATCTAGCAACCTAGAAATCTAACCTATCAACTCTCGTTATATCAAGGTCAAAAATCCCATCTTTCTATGGTGATCTAAGGTTTACACCGACTCGTCATATGGTAAACATCAATAAACAATTCATCTTTCGATATCGATTGCATAACACATAAGCATAGAAAAGATACAACTTTAATCAAAAATCACAAAACAAATCTAGATTGAAAATAAAGAACCTGCTGCAACGGATTCACAAGGTTTGAACAATTGCTTAGCTCCAAGCATTCAGCATAAAGACAGCAAAACGGAAGAAAAACGAAGAATAAACAAGAAAAATCGCAACCCCAGCCTCCCTTAAGGGGGCTGGGGCCGCCTAGGGTTTTCTCCTAATGATTGTGTATCAATAGGTCTCAATAATGTATCATTAGGGTTGAAATACGCGCTGCTATTTATAGAAAATCGGCGCGGCCGCTTTGCTAAGTCGGTTTAAGGACGCCCGTCCAAGGTGCCTTGGACTGCTTCAAACGCCCGTCCACTCAGCGTCCAAACTCTCTGAATTAACTTTCTTCACCTGGACGCCGCCCAATAGGCCTCGATCCACCAGCCGACGAGACTTGGACGCTTGATTAATTTGGATCCAAATTCGAAATCTTCAACTCTATCTCTTTTCTTCTAGCCAATTCCATCCTTATCTCTTTTTCATCAATTAAATCCGACTCTTATCTCTTTTAATCATCTTTCGAACCGCAATTATGCATCTACACGTCATCAAAAACATCGCAAAGTGTAATAGTATTCAAATAAACATAAAATCATCAATAAAACACATAAATTAACCAATTTTGCAATTAAACCTTTTAAAACCTCACTTGCTCAATAAACCATTTAAACGCTCATTTTCTATGCAAATTATACATATATGGAGGAAATCATTATAAAATATAACGGAATAAATCGTATAAAATCACCCTTAACAAGAACGTTTGGCGCGTATAACATTAAATAAATATAACTTTATATGCAAGTCTCTACGTCGTCGTATCAAAATAAAGCAGACGTAAGCTAAAAAGACTCAGGTAAAAACATAAATGCTACTAAGAATATATTACAACCATTCTAAAGATAGGAAGATGTAACTTACAACAACGGAATAACTTTACAACGTACGATGTCTCAAAGGAAAATACAACACTTACCTTACAAGGACCTTAAAAGAAAAATACAACAATTCTAAAAAAATAATTACTACTTAATCTAGTACAACCTCTACAAGGAAAATGAAGTAGGAAAGAAGCATCATCTTGGCATCATCCACATCAAATGTCAACCTCGAACTCCTCATCGAGCTCATGGTCAACATGTTCATCTTCTTACCCCATAATGCATACAAAAGAAACATACAAAAAAGATAAGTACATAGGTACTTAGAAAGAGTGAGAAGCTAATGAATAACTAAGTTTTACCATGGAAAGGTTCATATTATTAGTATTAAGTTATCTTTATGAGACCGACACAAACTCTAGGGTTCACTTAATGCTCATCAACATGTCGTGACTATTGGTTTCTAGCTTAGCTTATCTATGTTACGTCAGTACTCAAGGGCATACACATGGCGTGTATCTGTTAGATGTAGTGTTCCCGAAGACAATTGTTGCTTGTCCTTACGGGCAAGTGGGAGATTGTTGGAAGTAGCGCCCGAAAGACAATTTATGTAATTGTTTTTATAATTAATAAATGACAGATTTATTCTCATCTTATTATTTGCTTTGTGCTTATATTTAATACACTGCTGAAAATCCCAAGTCGTATCATATGTAGCCATATAACTTAGTGTGTGTCACACATGATGATTAAGTTTATGGTGTTACACTTGAACTGTTAGTCCGTGGTGAACTTAATCAAAGTATGGGGCCTATTGATTAAACCACCACTAATGCGCCCAGAACACTTTATGGTGTGACCGTCTTACCCGGACCGTCGATATTTGTTATCTAAGTGGGGCATTTATATATGATGTAGTCATATAAGACTGGACCGATTTAATCTGCATTTCTCATATAATTCCGTAATTGAGAAATCTTATTAAATTACAAGATGATCATATATGGATTAACCTTAATCTGAAGTGATTGCATACTCCTACTTGTTTCAAGATAGG
This sequence comes from Gentiana macrophylla, assembly GCA_026214975.1. Classification (NCBI taxonomy): domain Eukaryota; kingdom Viridiplantae; phylum Streptophyta; class Magnoliopsida; order Gentianales; family Gentianaceae; genus Gentiana; species Gentiana macrophylla. The sequence goes on from CM047815.1 coordinate 53,729,346, forward strand.
GTTTGATGTGTTCGTTAAGGATTGCTAAGATGAGCGGTCCGAATCACTTTCACGTTGGCACTATTCTCGGAATGAGTGAGAAGTGTGTGTCTCATGAGATATGAAATCCATTTCTTCCTACGGGAAGTAGAAAAACAATCCCCTTATTTTTGATCCCTGGCGATCAATCGGCCGAGTTCGTATTGGTTATGAACTAATTGATCACTAGTGGGTTAGTGGTAAATAAGGATAAGACGTAATGAAGAAGGTTTACGGAAATAATCCCGCCGTTACGGATAGTCTAAGGAGGGTTAGTCTATAAGTAATGATTATATCAATGGACACTTATCGACTCGACACTTTGAGAACAAGTTATATCTATAATCGATAGAGTTCAGTTTCGGATTTATGGTGGCGTAATTCCGGAATTAATAAGTTGAGTAGAAATATTATGTTCGATGAATATTTTATTCAATTTATTGTAGCTACTAGTTATAGATCCATGGTCCCGGGTTGGCTCCTAACACGCGAGTGTTTTCTCGTTTTGTGGAACCTCAAGAATAAATTAAATAGTTGGCCTATTTAATGAATATGCAAATATTATTTATTTGGTAAATAATATGTAATATAGAAAAGACATTTTCTATTATCCCAAATGGAATTAAAAATGGCGCCACATTTTTTTGGTTTTGGGAATAGAAATTTTCTCCTAATTAATTATAATGTGGATAATATAATTATTTATATGTTAAATAATTATAAATAAGAAATTAGTTTTCTTATTGAATAAATAGGAAATTTGTTGTCAAAAAAATTTCTCTCTCTCTCTCCTGACTCTCTCTCAGAGCCTTCTTCAACCTCTTGATTCGGCCGCCTCCGCCCCTCCGGCGCCCTGCCGGAGGTGGCTTTTTTCTCTTCTCTTCTTGTTGTGTAAATACTAGGTTATTTCCCTGGTTTGTTTCTTTCCATCGATCGACGAGGCTCCAAAATTTTGTGATAATCTTCCTTCTCCGTCGGATCTAGCTCTCGGCGGTGGGGCGTGGTGCTTCATGGATCTGTGGCTTTAGGCCTTTCGGTTGACTGTTCGCCGTTTTGATGGGTTTCGGCGCCGTCTTCACTTTTGCTTCGAAGTGTGTCGTCGGAGGCTCTTGGAAGCAAGCCAAAATTGATTGTTTTAACTTCACTCATATCACGGCGGTTGGATTGTCTTTTCCGTTTCGTCCGCGTTTCCTTCCGTCAGTTATTTTCCCGGTTGGGAAGGAAAGTCAGGCTTGCGGGCTCTTTCCGATTGGGTGGTGGCTTGCGGCGGTGCGTGGGTGGCGCAGCGTTTCTTCCGGTGATGATGCTTTAGAAGATAGTCTTTGTTTTTTTGTGTGTTTAGTTATGTTGTCAATTGATGGATGGACCCGGGGAATCCGTCTCTGTTGGCCAGTTTATCGGAATTTTTTCCGAAGATTTTTCTCTTTTGGCTCAGCATTCCCTGGCTTTTCTATCTATTTGTTGACGTTGTTGTATCCTTGTTTGTTTTGTCTTTGCTGTTCCGGCCCGGTGCCGGGGTTTCAGTACCGGGTTGGTCCGGTTGTTGTAAGTACCGGGTAGTGCCGGTTTTGTAAGTCCCGGATTTTTCCCGGGTTAGTAATAAAAGCTTTCGTCCTTTGGGTAAAAAATAGGAAATTTGTTTTCCCATTGGATAAAGGTTTTATTTTCCTAAAAGGAAAAGATAAATTTGTGTGTAAATGATAAACTCTCAAATTATTAGTTATTTTCCTATAAAAAAAGAGTTTCTCCCAACACAAAATTATTGGATACCAACGCCATTTTGATAGAAAAATCCAACGCCTATTTTGTGTAAAAAAGAAAGAAATTTTGTTTTCTTGTCTTAGCCATTGGGAGAAGAAAAACTAGGTTTTTTCTTGAGCATATTCGAGGAGGTTCTACTACGAGGATCGACGTCCACCAGTCGCTTGGAGATACAATCCGGAAGATCACGGCTTCTCTCCGGTTGGGGTAAATCTACTAACCTTTTGAAGATTAATTTATTATGCGAATCATATCGTGGTAAAATCGAAAAGCAATTTTAATTCGTAGCTTCCGTAATGCATGATCGAAGCGTCTCGATCGGTCTTCGTGAATCAAATCGGACGATCAATTATGGATCGGATCGGATCTGGTTTTATATATCCGGTAGTATCCACTGAAGATATACTTGCTAACAAATGCTAATCCATTGTTAGCAAATCAATTATGGATCGGAGCGAGAAATTCTATTTTCGTAATCGTTGGAACAAATGCTAATCCATCAAAGCACAAGCCTGTCATGCTCTTCCAACGGTCCCGAACTTCAACTCTTAGGAAGAATCCATTCGGTGCCGGAATTAAACGCATCAGAAACTCAATCAAGGCATATTCATATTCATTTAGTGTTTTTAGATCAAGAAATAACATTTAAAACTGGACTCGTAGCTTAAAACACATTAAACACTAAAAACTGGCCCAATGCTCGAGAATGCTCGCGGAATGCCCGCGCATTGAGCCAATGCTCGTGAATGCTCACGGAATGCGTCCGCACAAATGCCCTTGAGATTTGTTTCCCACTTTGCGATCCCATATTGCGCACACAATAAGGGCTATGTGCGCCAAGATTACCCCAAAATCTACACTAAACACAAGCCAAAGACTTTCCGAGTCCCAACCCTTTCCTAGCATGATCAACATCAAAATATACATCAAACAACATCTAAAGCAAGCTATAACATACCAAAGCACATCAACAACATCTAAACATGAATTATTGCTACAAAGCAACACTAAAACTCAACCCAAGCATTGTAAAACCTTAATTACTCATTAGGAAGAGCCTCTTACCTCTATTGCAAGCAAAACCGATCCAACCTTCAAGGAAGAGCCTCTCTACCTCTCTAAGGCGCAATTACTTAAAATGCCATTCACCTTTAACGATCATGGATAGCGTCTAGCAACACGTCCATGACCCTCAATCATCGAGAGTCAATATGCAATGACTACTACCTTTTATGTGCTCGGTTAGCGTGTAAATATAATCCTATCATCTGTAGTAATATCCATACGATCTTATCTTGATCGTATCCCATAATCTCGATTATCAAGTTCTCTCGGAATAACTCATTTACTCCCACTTTGCAAAGATTCACGAGAACTAGACATTCTTATGGGAAGGCCCTTTCGGATATTCACTCCTACTCATAGGTACGCGAACCCCGGATGACCTGACATGTATACTCCGCATGCTTCAGTATCATACTCAATCACTACCGCATGATCGCCTTGTGGTTAAGGGAAACCTTAATAGTGTCAAAGCATGACAATCCACACCATGATGCCATACAGACTCCGTTCCTAAAGATAATTACACAACCGTCACATAGTGTGACACTTAACAGTGTAAGTGGGTCAGTCTAACGTATGCATTCTCTAATACACATCCACGTACAGTCCAAGTGTCCCTACACTTTGATATATGAGATCTATCCCTGCCCTTAAAGACAGAAGACATCTAATACGTGATAGTCTGTTCGTACTATCAATGCCATGTTTAATAGTACATCAGCCTAGAGACATTTAAGTATCAAATTTATTAAAGTGATTAGAGATATCATCAACCATAATCACTATCATTGTTTTTCTATCACAGTTTAATACTAAGGATGTTATCATATACACAGTATCATAATTGGTCTAATAAATAAACAAAGTATATAGTAACAAAATGGTTTTATTAATCATAATAAAGTTATTACATGAACTTTATACTGCAAATGACCCGACCCAGTCGGATCCGGTCCAACTCGATTGGGTTTAGGACACCTATTCAACACTACGCCGCTACGAAGCCCCCTGGACAGAAAGGACCAAAGCAAGTTCTGTACCTACCACTAAGACACCGGGAACGATGTGGACAATTGTAGGGATTTCCAAAGATACGTGGACACAACAATTGCTTTGAGGAAAGTTGCGCGAGGTCGTGGAAGCGACCTCATTATGGTGAACGACGGGTCGGCGAGACTACCCGCAGAGGAACTACAACCAAGAGCGCAATAGGTAGGGTGAGCCCATCGAAGAAGATATCGGTCTCCGGGATGGGGATAAACAGATGGACAACCGCCCGATTAATTCCATCAACACTATTGTGGGTGGTCCCGGTCATGCATTCGGAGAAGTCAATAGCCTTAACGCCCGACCTAGGGGCATACAGACAAATAGAGGCCAGATTCCTTTCCAGAAGGTAGTTTATAGGCCTAGGGATCCACTCCCGTTCGTCCTGAACAATGAAAGGTTGGTTATTGAAGTCGTGGTGAATAAAAATTTGGTGAAGAGGGTTTGCGTCGACACTGGCAGTGCCGTCAACGTCCTCTACTTTGCGGCTTTTCAGGCAATGAGCCTTAAGGAGTCCGAGATGACTCCGATGTCAACACCTATGTTTGGATTTGTTGGCCCTCCTGTTCATCCCATGGGAATGGTTCGGCTCGCAACAACGTTTGAGAAAGAGTCAGGGGGAAGGACTCTGATGGTCAACTACGTCGTGGTCAAATCATCGTCAGCATACAACATCATCTTAGGAAGGCCTTTCTCATCGATCTCCGGGCCGTGATTTCCCCAGTGCACATCAGTTTAAAGTTTCTGACCGGCCGCGGCTTGGTTGAAGTCAAGGGAGACCTAGAGGTCGCCCGAAGTTGCTACGCGGCCACTATCAAAGACAAAGGAGTTCTCTTGGCTTGATCGGTTTGGCAAGTCTTTATCATTTACTGCTTCCATAATCTACTTTTCATTTCTGCACTTTCATTATGCTTTGTCTTTCTTCGCATCGTTATCAATCTTGGATATTTCTACTTCGTTGAATAAATTTTGCTCATTTAATTTCTTGTCATTTATTCACTTCTTTGACTTGTTTCATAAGTCCATAAGGACCAGTTAACCAACACGCTACTTCGCATGACGAAGTCATCCGACTGCCCCGCTCGCCGTGCTTTTAAATGAGAAGTCACCACTGGCCTGCCCTCGTCCTTAAAACTTCATGCGAGAAGTCATCCGACCTAGACACCGCCGCCATGTTTTTAAACGAAGTCAAGACAAGCCTGGCCTCGCTCGTCCTTAAAACTTCACGTGAGAAGTCATCCGACTCGCCCCTTTCGCCGTGCTTTTAAAAAAAAAAGTCGACTCAGCCTAGCCCTCGCTCGTCTTTAAAACTTCACGAGAAGTCATCCGACCGACCCACGCCACCGTGCTTTTAAATGAGAAGTCAGCACTAGCCTGGCCCTGCTCGTCCTTAAAACTTCACAATAGAAGTCAGACCGACCTGGCCCTGCTCGCCTGTTGGAAGTAGCGCCCGAATTGTTGGTGTTTTTAGAATTAATAAATGACAGATTTATTCTCATCTTATTACTTGCTTCGTGCTTGTAAGTAATACACTACTGAAAACCCTAAGGCGTATCATATGTAGCCATATAACTTAGTGTGTGTCACACATGAGGATTGAGTTTATGGTGATACACTTGAAATGTTAGGCCATGGTGAAGTTAATCAAAGTATGGGGTCTATTGATTAAACCACCATTAATGCCCTCAGAACACTTTAAGGTGTGACCGTCTTATCCGGACCGTCGACATTGGTTGTCTAAGTGGGGCATTTATATATGATGAGAGTCATATAGGACTAGACCGATTTAATCTGAGTTTCTCATATAATTCCGTGATTGAGAAATCTTATTAAATCACAAGATGATCATATATGGATTAACCTTAATCTTGGTGTGATTGCATACTCCTACTGGTTTCAGGATAGGGTTTGATGTGTTCGTTAAGGATCGCTAAGTGGCGCGGTCCGAATCACTTTCATGTTGGCACTATTCTAGAATGAGTGAGAAGAGTGTGTTTCACAGATATGGAATCCATTCCTTCCTGCGGGAAGGAGAAACACAATCCCCTTATTTGTTAATCCTAGAAACTGATCAATCCCGGGAGTTCGTATTGGTTATGAACTAATTGATCACTAGTGGGTTAATGGTAAATAAGGATAAGATGTAGTGAAGAAGGTTTACGGAAATAATCCTACTTCAGTACGGATAGTCTATGGAGGGTTAGTTTATATGAAATGATTATATCACTGGACACTTATCGACTCGACTCGACGTTTTTTAGAATAAGTTATATCTATAATCGATAGAGTTCAGTTTCGGATTTATGATGGCGTAATTCCGGAATTAATGAGTTGAGTAGAAATATTCTGTTCGATGAATATTTTATTCAATTTATTGTAGCTACTGGTTATAGGTCTATGGTCCCCGGGTTGGCTCCTAACACGTGAGTATTTTCTCATTTTGTGGAACCTCGAGAATAAATTAAATAGTTGGTCTAATTAATAAATATGCAATTTTATTTATTTGGTAAATAATATGTAAAATAGAAAAGACATTTTTTATTAAAACAATGACATAAATGGCGCCACTTTTATGGATACGTTAGGAGAATAAATTTTCCTAGATTATCTCATATGTGTGATTAATTAATTATCTATTTGTTGGATAATTAATGAAAAAATTAAGAGATTGTTTTTTTGGAAATTATCTCTTATTTTGTAGCAAAAATATCTTTTCCTTATGGGAATAAGTTTTTGTGGAGTGAAAATGATAATCTCTTGACTAGTTATTTTCCTATATATAGAGAGTTCAACCCAACACAATTTCAATCACAAATTGCGCCACAAATAAATTAAAAGGAAGAAAAATTAGTTTCTTGCCTTAGTCATTCAGATAAGAAAAACCTTGGGCATATTCGAGGAGGTTCTACGGCGAGGATCGACGTCCCCAATCGTCGCTAGGAGATACAATCCGGAAGATTGTGGCTTCTCCGGCAGTCGATTTTATCGTCTCTCTCCGGATTAGGTAAATCTTCATCCTTCTCGTAAGATTAATTAGTTGTGTCTCATATCGTAAATCGCATAAGCTTCCATCGTGTGAAGATCGAGTGTCTCGATCGGTGCTACTACTCCTAGCATCGCTGTGCTTTAAGGCCAGTCTAACTCGGCCCGGACCGCTCAAAAACTTTATAAAAAGCTATTTAACGTAGGGTCAAACTAACTTGCCTGATATCTTCTAGCTTACAAACATCCGAGCCCATATGTTAGGGCCTGGCTTTATTCATGCAAGTACGCCACCCAAAACCATAAGTTATTGAATGACATACTCGGGGCATACACCCCATATCCGGCACAACAACAACAAACAAAAGATCCTATATCCGGCACAACAACAACAACAAACAAAAGATAACTCAAAGAGAAAGTACATTAATGTGAAGAACTTCTTTTTCATTATCAAATAAAATTCTTTCATAATATCATAGCACAGAAATTTTCAACCAAAAATAAAACAACCCTAAGCTTTAAGAGTCAGGAGTCGGACACTTATGAGGCTCAGACGACGGAGCCGAGCCGGAAGCAGCAACAGGTTGGGGAGCATACTTGGACACAATGTCCACCCCGGCCTTAAAATCCTGCACGCGCTCGTATAGGCCGCGCCTTTATTCCTTCCTTATAGTAAACCTTCTTAGGAAGGTCGTCTAGTAGAAGGAAGGATCGAATCTTGCTAGCCGGCCCACCTGGGTATACCCATGGTTTAGGACGGGGATAAGCAGCACCTTCAAGGCCTCGGCAAAGCCTGCCGAAGCCTTAGACTCTTGAACAACCTCGACACACCTAACCGGGATTGTGATTTCCAGCTCGGCCACTCTCGCTAGGAGGTCGGCGACCTCCTGTTCCTTCATCATTTTCTCCTCGGCTAGCTCACTTGCCAAAGATTTCAGCTCACCCTATTGAGCTACGAGTTGAGCCTGCAGAGCCTTCATCTCTGCGTTTTTAAGCTGGACGGCCGCCTTGAGCTCCTCCCGTGTTTGCCTTAGCTCGGAAATCTTGCTCTTCTGGGCAGCTGAGTCCGTAGAGGCTTTGCCCAGTCTCCGGAAAACTTCCTGGCCAATCACGGCCCCTTGAATAAGCATACAGAGAAGGTTAGGACCATCAAAAGTTCGGCTTTAAAACAAAATGGAACAAGGAAGAGTCACTCACCAAATTCCACAATCCTACAATCTATAACAGCCAACTCCTCATCGGACATGTTGGTGACGCACTGCTGCTTGGAAACAGATTCCTCTTTTGAACCCGATTGATCCTGAGCTCCCTCGGGAGCTTTGGACTTGCCTTTCTTTGAGGGTCGACTCTCATGCGATATTGTCCTCGGTCGCCCCTTCTTCCTAAGAGACAAATCCTTTCTCGTCGCCTTCCCGAGAATGTCCAGATCAGCCTACCCCTGAGGGGGAGTAGACGATGAAGCACCCACCGCAGCAGCATTTACGATAGGATCCTCCTCAGGCACGCTTTGGATAGACGGTGTCGGCTCGGGCTGACAAACTGCAACTTCCCCTTCTGCTCCATCTAGTTGATCGGCGAAATAAGCCACTGCAAGTATGAACCAAGTATTAGTCGGACAAAAGCATAAGTGTAACAACAAAGCTAAATTACAAAGGAAAATGTCCTACAGGACTTCCACTCTGTCTTAGTGAATTCCACGTAGGGGTCAGGCCCCGCATCTTATAACCGATCCGCAGCAATTAGCTCATCATACAGATCTTACCACTCAATAGAGTACCCAAACTTGTGGATCTTCTCCACCAACTTATCCGGTAGCTCCGGACGATCATCCTTATCCAGCTTGTCCATAATCCACCGACTCAGCTATGGGTGATTCTCTTGACGTACAAAGAAGAATCTCTCTTTCCACCGTTTTAAAGAGTCCTTGCCTTTGGGGAGTATGGGGATGTCAGCTGACGGGCCCTGCCTCCTAGAAAAACAGTACCGGTAGGGGTGGTCCTTTACTCCTACGTGGTGATAAAATCACCTAAATTTCTTCACACTAAACTTCAAGTTTAGCAGCCGGCACCAGATGGCAAACCCAATGATGGCCTTGATACCGTTGGGGGCTATCTGGGAAAGCCCTAGCCCGTAATGTCGGAGCACTGTTAAGGGTGTTTTTATATGTTTTATAAGGCTATATTTTATGATAATTTCCCCCCGTATTTGTATTATTTGCATAAAGAAATAAGTGTTCAGACGAAATATTGAGCATGTGGTGTTTTAGTAAGTTAATCACAAAATTAGTCAATTTATGCGTTTTATTGATGAATTTATATTTAATTGGACATTATTACATTTTGGGATATTTTTATGTGTTATAGATGCACAAATTCGATCTCAATAGGTAATTCAAAGATGATCAAGTCGGGTTTAATTAAAGAGGAAGAGATAATGGTGATTGGATTTGATTGGAAAGAGATAGATATGAGAAAATCAAGTTTTCGCGTCCTCGGATCAAGGCGTCAGATTATTGAACGGCCGTTCAAGCTGGATCAAGCGTCGAAGATAGTGGACGGCGCCCAGGATGATATTTTGGATTCAGCAAGTTTGACGCTGTAGTGGACGCCTGGCTAGGCGTCGCCCAATCCCAGCTCGGGCCGACTCAAATAAGTTTTAATCTGATCAAGGCGTCCATGACCTTGGGACGGGCGTCCGGTGCCGACTTTAACCCTAGCCGACCTAAAATCCTATAAATAGCGGCGTGTATTAAACCCTTGTGGGACATCTCATGCACATTATTCCTCATAACAAACCCTAGCAGCCGCATCATTCAAGGAGGAGAGTCAAAGATGAATCCTTCCATCCCAATGATTATGTCTAACAACATGATTGTTGGCTAAACGCATAGCAGTGGAACAACCGGAGGATATCACATCAACGTCATCGCAACCATGATTCGTTAGTTTATCTTTAGTTATGATTTTGAATACGCTGTTTTATTTATCGTTTGAATCCTGATTTAATCGTTGCGAGTTTCATTAGATAGGAATGTCAATGAACCTCTATGTTGTTTGAATTTTTATGGGAATATAGTTCAACAATACTTTATCTTTCAATCGATACAATTGATGATGTTTTGAGGAATCATATATCGTTAGTTGGGTATTGCAATTTGGGAACGAATTGTTGATCTTGTTATGAATGTTATTTGTTTTTCTTGGAAAAGTAAACAAACCTTAGAAATTGATCTAAAGGAATTTAGTCGGTTTCGTGATTGATCATACCAATAAAAGCGTATTCGAATCATAAATCGGTTTTCTCGATCGTTGAGTGATAGATTCTAGGTGTTCTCTTTGTTTCCCTTTTATAATTCGAAAGCAAAATCGTTTATTTCAACGCTAGTCTTAAGTTTAGTTCATTGCAACCTCAATTTTTCTTGTTCGTTTTACATATTTCAGTTAAATCGTATCTCGGGCCCGTCTCATCTTAGAGGGCGCTTCGTCCACTCTTGAATATCTCTTGTTCTTTGTTTGTTTTAGTTCTTTGTTTTATTTCTTTTCCTTAGATTTTTAGTTTATTTCTTAGGTTCGGTTTATAGTTAGATTAACCTTAGTTTTAGGTAATAGTTCGTGACATAACCAACTTAGGAGTTATATCTTAATCGATAACTTTACGATTCCCTTAGACGACTCGGCAACATCCTTTACTACGTACCTTATACTTGGGGTGTTCCGATAATATAAATTTAAAACACGTTTTTAACGAACAAGTTTTTGGCGCCGTTGCCGGGGAATCGGTAACGGTTGTCAGATTCTTCGTAGGTATAGTTTCTCTAGTTAGTAACTTTCTTAGGTTTTAGATTAGTTTTGTTTTCCTTAGTCTCAGTTTGTTTATCTTCTGTTTCCTGTTGTTTTTCTGCTCTGATCCTCGTTTTTCAGCTTTTGAACGAACGTCCAATCATACAGACGGCCGTTCATTCTGAGGAAAATTCCCTTTTTATCTGTTTAACTGATCGAACGAGCGTCTGGCCTCTCCAAACGCCCGTTTGTTTAGTAAATACGCCTCTGAACTGCCTTTAGTACACCAGACGAGCGTCTATTGAACCAGACGCCCGTCCGGAACCCTCCCTCAACAGACGCTCGTTCACGATCCTGAACGCCCGTCCGTCTGTCTTTCCTGTTCTTTTCTTTTCTTCTCTCGGGCTTGTATTCCAGGTTAACTCTTCACAACTCGACTTTTTAGTCGGTGTTGACCTCTCTGTTGCCCTCCTGGTTTATGCAAACCGAGAAGCAAGAAGGACCTCTCTCTTTGATCCGAACTGAGCGATCCATCCCAAGAAGAAGACTTTTTCCGATCTAGACATCATGGTGACCAAGTTCAAAATCCGAATCTAGTTCCTCCTAATCCAGCCCTCCCAAATCAAAATCCAGACCCTCAAGCTCAAATTGAATCGGCTCCTTCAACAAATACAGCTTGTTACAACAACAACGAATCGACAAAAGTCGGGCTACAAAACCAATTGCAACAAGCCCAAACAAGCCCGGCTAAATCAAGACCCCTATGCCCCTTATCTTAACCAAGACTTCTGGAGAGGCATAGACTATTCGACCTCCCGGATATGGGGCAAGTACATTTCGATCTCGAAGAATGGAGTGGTTGGGTGGTCCAAAATAGCTCTTTTCATATAATCGCTCAAGAAGATCCTCATGACTTCTTGTCCACTTTTGTTCAAATTTGCGAAGCGAGCCATTATCCGGTGTTGATTCTCGAGATTGTTAAGTGAAACTTTTCCCGTTTGCTTTAAAAGGTGAAGCAAGCAGATGGTTCAAATCCTTACCCCATCACTCTCTCCATACGGGCCGATGTTAAAAGAGCCTTCGCTCAAAGTCGTTTCACCTGGAACGATAATGGGCCTTAAACGTGATATAGCTAATTTTGAGCAATTAGAAGGAGAAAGCGTAGGAAAGGCCCGGGAAAGGTTGAATTTGTTAATGAGGAAATGCCCAACCATGGATACACTCGACATGAGCTCTAGAATTATTCTATCAGGTGTTACTCAACCCAATAGAGATTATCTAGATTCCACAAACTCATGGATCTTTTCAGGCGGAGGAGATGATGTCGCCTATAGGTAGTAGTGAAACAATTGCCAAGAACAACATGTGGTCAACCTCAGGAAGACCCATGTTGAGGAAGATAAGAGGAAATCATTGGTGCGATCTGTGACACGGATGTTGGTTGCTCAGTGGAAATGATAAACCAACAGATGGCTAATTTACAAATGCGAAGAACCGAAGGGATCGGCGGATATGAGTCTTTTTGGGAACGCAGCGAGCAATAAGAACGGAGATGAAGTAAATGCGATAGGCAAACGAATCAAACTTTTCGTAATTTCAATCAAAATTCGGTCAATCAAGCTATAATCCAAACCGTAACTTTTCCGGAAATCATAAACAGCTTATTATATCGCCACCTGGCGCATCCAATTCAACGGTCCTTCAACTCCAACAATCAAAGGCCCCAAGGCAATTGGGCTCAAACACAAAATCCATGACCCACCTCTATCTCTCAAAAAGAAATTCGATGAGCTAGTAGATATGGTGCAAGCACTAGCCACCGGTCAAAAGGCGATAGAGAGACAGATTGGCGGATGGTCGATCAACAAGCAAGCAGTGCCCAAGGAAGACCGCCGAGTTACATGAGATAAAAATCCTAAGGCGAAGTAAGTGCCTCAGAATGCCATCACACCGCAGTGGAATTATGGACAAGAGGAGGAGTTGAATGCGATTACACTTAGAAGCGGAAAGAGAGTTGGACCGAGAAGCCGCCGGAATGAGTAGCCCTCCCGACGCCATGAGTTCGGGAGGAGGGGATAAGCAGCAGACAAATACCAAGAAAGCGACAAGGAAGTGGCGAGCCGAATGATAATGATTCCTCGGGAAAGTGATGAGGATGTTGAAAAGAGTAGTCGGATGGCCGAACCCCGACTAAAAAGAAATTTGAAAAGTTTGTCGGATGGAAGGATAAGGAGGATGAAGCCATTAAAAATCAAATTCCAATCAATCATCCGAAACCCTTCCTTATCCAAAGAAAGAAAAATGAGAATACTTTGAACTCGATAAAACTTACGATGGAGTGAGGAAGCCGCTTAGAGAAACCATGGTGACTATGCCTCTTGCCGAAGTGTTAATCGAGATGCCTAAATGCTCCAAGTTTCTTAAGGGCGCTGTGGAAGTAAGAAGAAGCGAAAGGAATGGCAGATGAAGTGCTAAACGAAGAATGCTCGGCAATTTCTCGAGCATTGCAATAAAGCGTGGTGACCCCGGACGACTTTCAATCTCTTGCATGATCGAAGG